>CM049847.1:3913991-4197661 GCA_027422415.1 Schizothorax lantsangensis | reverse complement strand
GCGCCCCGATCAATCTCAATGTCACGGCCCCTCAAGGAAGGAATCACACTTGGAAAGATTAACTCTGAGGAAACCAGCCACGTCGGGACCCTCCGCGCCTTCTGGTAGACCCACAGTCTTACGTTGTTCCTCCTGCAACCTGTCCCTCCATATCTGTCATCTTCTCGGTGAGTCGCTCCAGCTGATTTCTAAGTCCGTGACTGTTCTCCAATCTTCACGCGCCGCTGCCTGAACAGAATCAACGCAGTCACGTGTCTGCTTCTTCTCGGTAGCTATGGCCTCAAACCCCCTCTCTTAGCTTTTAACATACTTGTTGGTCGCTTGTATATCCTCACGCACTTCGCGCAATGCTGGAATCAGCACCGAGTCCATCGCATCTCTTACTGCCGAATTTACAACCGAATTCAAAGTGCTTTGGTGTTCTTTAAATGCTAGTTCAATGCGGCTAGCAATAGCATTGTCGAGGTCTTCACTGGAGATGGCTGAATCTCTGAATTTTTTCTTCATTGGCGATTGCTCAATCTCTCGTTTCCGATCCCCTTTGTCTGCCTTAGTACTCATGATGGGTCCAATGCAGAGTGGTTCAAATTTTACTGACAGGATCATAAAATATGTGGCAAAGTGAGCAGAGCGAAAGACTAAGCCTGCATCGCCGTCGAAGGGTCACGTGATCCCCAAGCTTTATATTTCTGTTATGTATAAACCAAGGGTATTAAGTTGAAACATGACCTCTAGGAGTTGCTGTGACTAGATAATATCATACTCATTACCAGGCTGTTTTATTTTCCTCTACCCTTGTTGATAGGGCTGTTCTTGTCATTTTTCATTGTTTCACAGTCTGTGCCTGATCAGGTCGTTGCTTCTCCCGTTGTTGTTTGTTGTTCAGTTCTTCCATGGCAGCATACTCACCGGACATGTCACCCATGAGCATGTTTGGGATGCTCTGGATCGGCGTATACGACAGCGTGTTCCAGTTCCTGCCAATATCCAGCAACTTCGCACAGCCATTGAAGAGAGTGGACCAACATTCCACAGGCCACAATCAACAACCTGATCAACTCTATGCGAAGGAGATGGCAAATGGTGGTCACACCAGATACTGACTAGTTTTCGGTCAGTTTTATTCCTGAAATTTAAACAGAACTGAGGTTGCAAATTGAACACCTAGAACAGGAAAGTTTGTCTTTATATGTTGAGAAAGCCTTGTTTAAAAGTTCTGAACAGAAGTTAGAAAAGCCTTGACATCTGAAGGTTAATAGGACATCTAAGCCGTCTCCAAAGGTGTTTCAGAGAATTTGGCAGTACATCCAACCTGCCTCACAACCGCAGACCACGTGTAACCACATCCAGCATCTCCAAGATCGTCTGAGACCAGCCACCAGGACAGCTGCTGCAACAATCGGTTAGCATAACCAAAGAATTTCTGCACAAACTGTCAGAAACCGTCTCAGGGAAGCTCATCTGCATGCTTGTCATCCTCATCGAGGTCTCGACCTGACTGCAGTTCGTCGTCGTAACCGACTTGAGTGGGCAAATGCTCACATTTGATGGCGTTTGGCACTTTGGATAGGTGTTTTCTTCACGGATGAATCCCGGTTTTCACTGTACAAGGCAGATGGCAGACAGTGTGTATGACGTTGTGTGGGTGAGCGGTTTGCTGATGTCAACGTTGTGGATCGAGTGGCCCATGGTGGCGGTGGGGTTATGGTATGGGCAGGCGTATGTTATGGACAACGAACACAGGTGCATTATATTGATGGCATTTTGAATGCACAGAGATACCGTGACGAGATCCTGAGGCCCATTGTTGTGCCATTCATCCACGACCATCACCTCATGTTGCAGCATGATAATGCATGGCCCCATGTTGCAAGGATCTGTACACAATTCCTGGAAGCTGAAAACATCCCAGTTCTTGCATGGCCAGCATACTCACCAGACATGTCACCCATTGAGCATGTTTGGGATGCTCTGGATCGGCGTATACGACAGCGTGTTCCAGTTCCTGCCAATATCCAGCAACTTCGCACAGCCATTGAAGAGGAGTGGACCAACATTACACAGGCCACAATCAACAACCTGATCAACTCTATGCAGGGGCGCAGATAGGATTTTTTAACTGGGGGGGACGAAGCAGCAGTCCAATTTTTTCAGTCCAGAAAAATCACCAGCTCTGTCAGAGACGATAGTATACGATCACTATGGTTACTGCTACAGGCACAATTGAGGCAGCTACCAGCTCCTCATAGGACCCCGGGGTCAGGAGCAATGTTCCCTCTGCGGCCGCGCAGAGGAAATAATGTGCCGCACACACGCAAAAATTAGTTGGGAAATCCATTTGATTAAATTCTAGTAAAAACGAATGAACTGCAATGCTCGGGTAAACCGCTATAGAGTTGATATCGATATAGAGTTATAACCGGTGAATGCGGTTTACGGGTTTCATAGAAAGATGAGTCGTTGTAGAAACCAAATCTTTTAATGGTTGCGGACAAAATAGCTCAAATCGAAAGCTAATGCAAACACAATGACACGTGAACAGAGGCGGACAGTACTGAAGTATTTTTACTCTGCTGTAAAAGTACTTTATCAAGTGTCAGTACTTTAAATGAAATTTATAGAAATTTTTAGAAATTTATCAGTGATTTTCTTTAGAAAACTTTACTTCACAACATTCCAGAGCATAATATTGTAGCCTACTTTTTACTGCACTACGTTTCATATTAAATATCATTTAATACTTAATTACATTAGAAATCTATTACTTTCTTTCTTTTACTCAAGTAAAAATAATTCAAAGATTTACTTGAGTACAAGAAAGTACTACATTTTTAATGTTCTTAAGTATTAAAGGTAAAAAACCAACAACTTTAATTTATGAAATGTAGTGCAGTAAAAAGTATGACATTTTGCTTTGGAATGAAGTGAAGTAAAGTTTTCCAAAGAAAAACCCTCTGATAAACTACAGATACTTTTTAAATTTACTTGAGTAACGTAAAAATACTTCACTACTGTCCACCTCTGCATGTGAAATAAAACGTCATCATGTATTAAAGAAGAGTGGCTTGATTAAGTGCTGGAAATAGTGGATGATGGACACAGAACGGTACATTTACAGTCACGCGCAGGTGTATTGTGCGAACTGTGAATGTTTAGATAGCTATGGAAGAATTCACTTTTTTTATATTTAACTTACAGATCTGAGTTTTAATACTTCCGTTTGTTTTCTATTCTATTCTATCCTATCTGTTTAAATGCTTCAGTTTGTTTTGATATTATATTATATTATGTTAGGCCTATATTATAAACCTAATAATTAATTGACCTTGTTTTTAACGGAGCCTCTTATGCTCATCAAGAATGTATTTATTTGATCAAAAATACAGAAAAAAATCTGTAATATTGTGAAACATTATTGCAAATACTAATACTGGTTTCCTATTTTAATATACTTTAAAACATAATTTATTTCTGCGATTAAAGCTGAATTTTCAGCATCATTTCTCCAGTCTTCAGTGTCACATGATCTTCAGAAATCATAATAATATGCTGATTTATTATCAGTGTTGAAACTCTTGTGCTACTTCATATATTTTTGGAACCAGTGAGACTGTTTTCTTGATTAATAAAAAGTTCAAAAGAGCATTTATTTTAAATATAAATATTTTCTAACAATATAAGTCTTTACTATCACTTTTTATCCATTTAACACATCCTTGCTGAATAAAAGTATTATTTTCTTTAAAAAAAGCAAAGAAAAAAATACTGACCCAAAATCTTTGAATAGTAGTGTGTATTGTAACACAAAATTTATATTTTGAATAAACAGTTCTTTTTAACTTTTTATATATCAAAGAATACAGAAAAAATATCACACATCCCAAAAATATTAAGCAGCACAACGGTTTCCAACATTGATTATAAATCAGCATATTAGAATGAAGGATCATGTGACACTGAAGACTGGAGTAAATGATGCTGAAAATTCAGCTTCGCTTCATAGGAATAAAGTATATTAAAATAGAAAACTTTTATTTATATACAGACTTGATGAGCATAAGAAACTTCTTTAATAAACTTTACTGATCCCAAACTTTTGAACTGCAGTGTATTATACTGTAAAAAAAAAAAAAGTAAAAAAAAAACTTTTCTCAGGTAGCCTAAAATGTACATCATTTAATCAAGGGTCAAATCAAATATAAATAGCACATTAAAGTTAAAAGTTACACACTTTTTGTGTGCGTGCTGTACAGTTCTGGTATAAAGAATGTTTTTTTGCTCAGGTGACCGAAATGTCCGCCCAATAGAGAAAGGTTTTGCTCAGCAAGAATAACATTGGTCAGGAGTCGTAGCACATACACACACACAGAGAACGCAAGCGTCGGTGGTAGCACCATCGTCATGTTGACAACAGAACAGCGTGTAGTGAGAACATGGGTACAGAGTAATGGTGACCGTAGATTATTATTGTGCGTCAGCCCCGACCCGATTCCGAAGCAGTGGCGGCAGTAATTAATGGTGCACTAAGCGATTTTTGCCAAAAGTTGTTGATATTTGAAAGCACCAAAAAAAAAAAAAAAAAACACACCCATGCAACAGGACCTCGCCCCTATTTTGATACCTCCGCCCCACATGTAGGTACACAACCATGGAAATAAGTGAAGAAGACACAAGCATATTAAAGCAAAAGCCAGCGAGGATAAGTTGTGTGAAACAAAGCAAAATCAACGTTACTCACTTGTCAAAAACAAACAACACAACCTCGGCGTCTGATTCGAGCCCTTCCCGCTCCTTAAGTTTCTCTCCACCGCTGGAAAGCTGCTCCGATATTTACACGGGTCCTACCTCTTGCCTGATCGTAACCCTTCTTTTTAATGTTTTGTTTCTTTGATATTTTCCTTTTTATTTTTTTATCTGCCATTTGTCTCTATCTGTAGTCGATCTGCTAATATCTGTCCTGTATACTCAAATTGAGCGCTCTCTTCTGTCTATCAGTACAAGACACGCCCCCTCACTGCTGGTTGGCTGCAAGTGTGTTTTGGGACTCGGTCAGGCACTGCGTTAAAAGCGTTTTTCAAAAATCGCTTCGTGCACGTTTAAAGGAGCGGCGGTCCGGGCGGCAACTAGAGGAAACCCTGATTGATCCTCTGTTTACCGATGTCGCCTTTCTAGAGACAGTGAGGGGGACGGATCGGGTCACTATGAATCTGGGGGGGTCATGTCCACCCCGTCCCCAGTGCCATCTGCGCCCCTGACTCTATGTGAAGGAGATGGCAAACAGGTGGTCACACCAGATACTGACTGGTTTTCAGTCCGTTTTATTACTGAATTTTAAACGGAACTGAGGTTGCAAATAGAACACCTAGAACAGCAAAGTTTGTCTTTATATGTTGAGAAAGCCTTGTTTAAAAGTTCTGAACAGAAGTTTGAAAAGCCTTGACATCTGAAGGTTAATAGGACTAGAGGGTTTTGTTGACCAGAAGAACACCCAGCAAGCATTAACTGTTTTTCAAATTCAAAATTATTTGAATTACAGTTCAGTAAATTACTCTCTTAACATTCCAATTCAACTTTCAGTAGAGTGTGGCCAATTCATTTAAAATTCCAACTCCAATTATTGAAAGGGCTTCAATCTGATTATTATTTTTTTTGCACAACCTTGATAATACAATTGGTGCATTATATTATATGGAGTATATTATGACATGCTGCTTCTTCAGATGCACATTTCCATTTTTGGCACAGCTATACCAACAAATTTATTTTTCCAATTTGACTGATTTTTTTTAAAGGTATTTAATTGATTTGGTACTTAATGTACTTGATTTTTAGTTTTTATGTTTAAATAACTGACCAGATAATAGCATTTCGGATTTTTTTTATTTTTTTTTTTAGATAAACAATGCATTTGTAAAGATTTTTTACAAATGTATGTATTACCGTATTACAAAGTTCTTTAACCCTAGTCCTGGAGGGCCAGTGTCCTATAGACTTTAGTACAAATCCCAATTTACCAATCCTCACTGTTTCAATCATTTTAGCTGCTACTTGCATACATAGCACAAGCTAAAGCCATCATTGGGTGAATTGCATAGCCAGACCAACAAGGACAGTGGTTATTAACAGTGAGACACAGAGGACTTTGACCTGAGAGGTGAGTCCTTCGGACTGAACATTTGACTAAACCTAACACTACATTACACAGATTTAAAACACACATACATCATATAGTAAAACTATATAAACAATTTGTTGATTAATATAGTTTCAAGATAATAAAAATGAGAAAACAGGATTAATGCATATAAAAAATTGAATATGTGCATGCAAAAATTGTTGTTGTTGTTATTATTATTTTATTAACATGAAAACGATTAATCCAAATTTACCTTCCATTTTTTTGTCCTGCTGTTAATATACGCAGTGTCCTAATATTTTGTAGTCTGCACTTTTTCTGTGTGATTTTATGTCTGACTTTCCTGGCTTCAAAGCAGTGAAAATACTTTCCAGTCTCACTCACTTACTTGCTCAGTCTAAAGCAATGGCCAAGAAAAGCATCAAATGAAAGTCTACAATTTGGCAAATAATGAACAGTGAATAAAAAAATATCCTCGCAAAATAATAAGAGAGAGAGAGATGGGGGGGTATTGATTTAGTAAACAGACTGAATGATTATTATTAAATTAATTCGATTGAGAATAAAAAGATCCATCACAACTTTTAAAAGGAAATGATGGGTTACTTTTTGTTTAAAATACATATACTGCATATTTTGCATATCGGATGACACATTTCCTTTAGTGCTGCAAATAATGACCTTGATAGTACACTTTGATAAACTTCCTCAGCAATGATTGACAACCTGAATACCAGTATATGATGTCATATACATCAAATAGTAACCAGGATGGAGCAAACAAAATATTCCTACGCTCCCAAAAGTACAAAAGCCATCAACGGTCAGTGATTAGGGATAAATGATGTACAAAGACATATCTTTTGAAAGGGTACTGGTCCAGTGGCAGCTTTTGTACTTTTTTTTTTTCTCGGGAGAGTGTCCAAATAACTCCACCAGACAGTGCTGTGTTTCCATTAATGGACTTAATATTTCATGTATATACAGTACATGTACATGCAAAATGCATGTACATACATGTTGTTAATATTAAAGTTACATTTGGAGTACCTGCATGCAATTAGAGGTGTAATTACACTGTAAACTTACTCTTACAATTGTGCCATTTTATCTGAAAATTGTGCCATTGTGTCACCCATGCTCATTTCACTTTAAACCATAAGACAATAAAGAAATGAAGATATTTTCAATGAAACCTGACAGACTTCTGTCCCTCCATTTAAAGCTCTTGCAAAAACTTCAAACATCGAAAATTACAAAAAGTCATATAAATAATCATCTCTTTAATCTCTTCTGAAGAGGCACAATCACTTTATATGTTTATATATTTTAATTAAGTACAGTTAAGCTTCCATTTTTACCATATTTATTGTACAGTATGTATATTGTATGTATGTATATTGATCAGTGTTTATACATGAATAAAAGCCTTATTTCTTAATAAAATTAAATCTGCTCAGCAATTTTGTCTCTTTGGAAGACTTGGATTAAACCACTTGATTCAAATGGTTTTATATTTACTATATCTTTTTATATGCACGAAAGTTATGGTTTCGTGAACATTCAATGTATGAGAAAAAAAGATGAGAGAATATTTTAAAATTCAAATATCTTATTTATCTTAATCTTAATAGTCATATGTTTTTGGAATAGTATTATGGTAAGTAAATGGTGACAGGTTTTTCATATTTGTGTGAATTATAAGATTATTTAAACAATCAGATTATTAAAGTTTATATGGGAATATGAACTTGAATATTCTATGCACAAAAACAATATAGCCAACACAATTAGAAATTCTAAACCATATGTTTATGACATTTGGTTTACAAACCAGTAATAATTTAAGTAAAAGAAAAAAAAATGTAGATGATTAAACAAAAAAAGTGTTTTAGCACTTGGCAAGTGAAAAGTGAAAGAATGTGAAAGTGAAATAACCTTTATAAGATTGATATGACCTCATATTTTGTGCTTAATTAAATATAGTAACTAACTAAATAAAATAAAATATAAATCTAAACTTTATTCTTAAGACAAAACTTTTTTTTTTTTTTTTTTGTATGTTGGTCTGTCCAGTTTTGTGACATTCAACAACACTAAGATATGACATGCCACAAAGACTTCCTTCTTCCTAGAAAGGTCTGGTGGTCAAACTGGATCTTTCCCAACATGGTGAGCACCGGCAGACAAAACAGCTGCTTAACTCCCTCTTCAAACACTACTGTACATTTTACGTTTACGGCTGACAAATGCTGTTTAAACCAAAAGTATAATCTCATAAATTTGTCAATTTAACAGCTGCCTCTTTTGTCAATGAAAAACACATTTTAGAAGATCATCTACATTCATCACAGGTAAATGAATACAGACCCACCTCTATAATTCAAATGCAGTCCCTCCTGTCTTCAAAGGTTTTGGACTTCAATGTCTTTTCTTAATCTAGCCAACAAGTTTCGATTATGAATAATCACTACAGACTTTTAATGTGTCACCTGATTCTAGAGAAAACTCTGTGATATCTGACACTCCTTGTGCTTGTGTAGGAGTTTGTCCCATGTGACTTTACAAGGGGTGGAGTCTGGAGAAAGGTCCACCAGCAATGGTGGAGCTGTTATCATGTGACAATACGCACCAGTGCACCCAGGCATTGTATGTCACCTGGCAGGTGTGTTTTGAATGGGTGTGTGTGTGGCACTTGTGTTATTCCTGGAGTATCTACTTTCTTGCTGTTCTTTGCAAATGAGTTAACTGAACAAGTCAAGTCAAACAGTAACATAAGAGTTGACTGAGACTTTCTATATGCAAAGTGTAAACTTTCTAACTGAGGATTGAAATACACCATGACATTTTGCCTTTTGTCGCTTTCAATTCAATATATTAAACTTACCAAGAAAAAGATCAATACACAAATCCATGTTTCAGTACACTATCCATTGCATTCTTCTGCCTTTTCTTGTAAAAGCAGAACCTCAAAAACCTTTAATTGGAGTATGTTTAAAAAAAAACATCTCCCCATTATAAATGGTGTTTGATAAGACAAGCATCACAATTAATATTACTCCTTTGCTGCAGGTTTTGTTTCAAATCCTAATTCGAATAATTATACTACTGTAGAACTTGTACCATTTGTGTTAAGGACATGAATAACACCTTAATACATTGACTGTTCCGTTTTTCATCTGCCAGACAATAAAACAGGCAAAATTTTATATTTATATTTAAGAAGGGATTCAAGCCATATGCACTACTCAAAATGTCATGGGCTACACACACACATTGCAGCTAAATATGACTGTCACTAATCTACTGAGTGCTTAATTCTGTTCTGTTCTGAGACACTAGAAAAGTACACAGAGGTACATGACTTAACTCAGTGTTTTTCAGTTCCAGTCCTGGGGTACCACTGCTCTGCACATTTGGTATGTCTCTCTTATGTGACTCCCTCTGTTCAGTTCATGGATCTCCCTCCTAATGAGCTGATGATCTGAATCAGGTGCATTACATAAGAAAGACATAAAAACAGAACCTCAGTACTGTGTATGTGTCTCAAGCCATCTGCCAGGGATGGACACTGATGAAAATGTAATAACTTAAAATAATGAATCGCTACATACAATATAGCTGTTGTGTCTATGTTGAATTTCTAAACACTTCATTCTGCTATTGAAGTGGGATATGTGTAAATTAAGGGACAGGTCTGGTGGTCTGGTAAGGTTTAAAGGATAGAGGTGGAATCAACAGTGTAATTATAGATGTAACTGTAACACCTCGCCCCGTTTTGGATTCTGTTTTCACTGTTGTGTTTGTTGTCATGGTTATTGATTTGATTTCGTTATTATTTTCAGCTGTGTCTTGTTAATTATCCTCATTTGGTCTGTGTATTTAAGTTCCGGTCTGTTCAGTTAGTTTTGGTCAGGTATTGTTAATGTTTTCATCTACGTGTGTCACTAACCTTCCTCTATGTTGGATTTATCGTTGTGTGGATTAATTAAAGACTGTTAAACCTTCTTCATCATCTTCTTGTGTGTTCATCGACAACAGTAAACCATGACACAATACCTGACCACTACAAAGAAAACATGGATATCGCGGACGATTACACCAGTCCTACTCCCGACCTTAGAGCCCAGCCAAGCATCACCCTGCTGTGCGGAGCTTCAGTCTGAGCCCACCGCAGATGGAGAGTCAGCGCCCGCAGCGACTGACGAGCCATCGCCAAGAGGAGTGACAGAGCTGAGGATCGCCCCGGAGCCAGAGCCTCACGTGTTGTCTGACCAGGTGTGAGAGCCGGCAACAACGCACGTGATGGTGGATGAGACAGTGGAGCGCGAGGGTGCAGAGGAAAGCCATGGGACTTGGGAGATTTAATCGATTTTTTAATTCCGAGGTACTTCTTCCGTAATCATCTGAACTCCCTGTCTTTCCTGAAACGACCATGCAGGTCTGTTTTGAACTGTTTGTCTGCTTGGAACTGTCTGTTTGTCCCATCACGATTATGGAGGTCGGTTTTGAACTGTCTGTCTGCCTTGGATTATTGTCTGTCTGTCCTGTCATGACCATGGAGATTGTTCCCCTGTCCATGGCACTCCATGTCATGGGTGTTGCCATTTGGTGTGTGTGGGCAACATACACTATCCCTGAAACCCTTGAATGTCATGAACTCCCACCCAGCCTCCCTCTCCCACCTCCTCTCCTGTGTTCTCTGCCATCCTCTGTCCTGCTGTCGCTGCATCCTGCCAGCCCCTCAGCTCATCCTCAGCCTTCCGTCTGTGGATCAGACATGTTGCGAATCCGTCAGTGCACCAGCTCCACCGGGCTCCCTCGTCCCTCCGGCTCCGCCTTGGTCTGGCGTAGACCATCCTGCGCCTCGGGACTCCATTCCTCTGGCTTCGCCTGGTTCACTGCTGGTTATACAATCTCTGTATAGTCGTGTATGTGACAAATAAAACTTGAAACTCGCCTCGTCCCTCCATCCCTCTGGCTCCACCTTGGTCCTCTATCGCTCCGGCTCCACCGCAGCCTTCCGGATCCCCACCTGCGGCTCGGTCGCCGGAGCCATCTGCTCCGCCTTGGCCCTCCGGTTCCTCGGCGTCACCCAGACTCTGCAGCTCTCTGTCTCCACCTTGGGATCCTCTCCCACCTGCTCCGCCGCTGTCATTCGGCCCCCTGGAGTCGTCAGCCCTTCCTTCATGATGGCTCCTCCCTCCATCGGCTCCATCGTGGGCCATCTCCCTGGCTGGGCTCTGGAGCATCTCCCATCTCCTCCTGCTCCGGTCTCCTCCCTGATTCCTCCCTCCGTCTGTTCCACCCTGGCTCCTTCTTCTGTCTCTTCCTCCCTGGCTCCTCCCTCCATCACCACCCTGGACTCTAGTTGTCCTCCTCCCGGTCATCCGGCCATCTCCAGAACCTCCTCCTGCCTGTCTGAGCCAGCTCTTCACCATCCCTTTTCGCCATCACTCCGCCGTCTCCTGACCCTTCCTTCTCTGTGGCATGAGGTTACGCCTTCCAAAGGGTAAAAAAATAAAATAAAATAAATATTCACAAATGAAACTCCACAAATAGATATTTTGTGTTATGAGAGAACTGGTGAACTAAACTATTGTTACAATATTCCATGCATCTCTACTGTAAATGAATCCAGGGGGATATGATGTGCTTATCAGGTCAGTTGATGAGAAAAATCACTGAACAATCCTGGTCTGTTACTTTCGGTTCTTGTCCTTCTCTGTAAACTAAAATGGTTTAAATTCAGAGCAAAATTCATTCATAATTATTTTTACAGGTGATATATCCTAATAAATGGAGAATGTTTTAACTTAATGCACTTGGTGAAAACCAAAGTAAACTGGCTCACTGTAAAAAGGCTGTAAGGTCAGGGTAAATATATGCCCTCCTTATCATTTTTAATTGTTAGTCTGATTGTTAACTTGTATTAACATTTTAAATATTTATATTTCAATCAAAGCAATATATAATATAAATATACAGTCAGGTCCCTATATATTTGGACACTGACACAATTTTCATAAATTTTGGCTCTGTATGCCATCAGAACAGAATTAAAATTAAACAATCAAGTTGAATTAAGCTTTAATTCAAGTGGTTGAACAAAATATAACAAAATGCTTGGGAATCACAGCCATTTTTATACACAGTGCCCCATTTTCAGGTGCTCAAATGTAATTGGCCAAATAAATATAATCATAAATAAAATGTTCATTTTTAATATTTTGTTGAGAATCCTTTGCAGGCAATGACTGCCTTATAGGGATAGTTCACCCAAAAATTAAAATTCTGTCATCATTTACTCACCCTCAAGTAGTTCCAAACCTGTATGAATGTCTTTGTTCTGTCTAAGTTTTATGAACTTTATGAATATTTTTACAGCACTTCAAGTTAAGCCATTCCAAGAAAAGAAAAAGTCAAATATTTTTTTCTATAGGTCTACCATAATGTGTGCAGTAATAATTTAACAGTTCACCCCAAAAATAAAATAAAATAAATAATAACAATTCTAAATTCTGTAATCAAGTACTAACCTTCATGTTGTTCCAAACCCTTTAAGATTTCCGTTCATCTTTGAAAAACAAAAACTGAGATATTTTAAAGGAGACATATTATGCCCCTTTTTATAATATGTAAAACAAATCTCAGGTGTCGTGTCCCCATAATGTTTCTGTGAAGTTTTAGCTCAAAATACCCCACAGATCATTTATTATATCATTTTGAAAATACCAATTTTGAGTGGAAGCAGAAACAGGCTGTTTTTGTCCATGTCTCTTTAAATGCAAATGATCTGCTGCTTCCCGCCCCCTTTTCCAGAATAGAGCTGCATTACAGCTTGTACCTGGTAAAAACATCTGTTTTGGTTCTGATTATCAGGTTTATCGCGCTGAAATCATGCGTTTTAAACCATATTAGTTATCATATATACGGTTTTCTGAGTGCACACATTTGAAGCACACGTACAGAAAACGCCTGTCACTGCATGTGAGTACTAAACTAAGTTCTCATTCACACACAAGTTTACGTTAATCGCATGTTTATATTAGATCTGTGTGGCAGCAGCAATATACAGTATATAAATCAATAACTCCACTGCTCCCTTGTCTCCTCTGAGGCTGGGACTCTAAATAGTGTTCTGTGCTCGTCTGTCCAGCCAAAGGCAGAACATTTAGCATGTTTTGCTCAAAATTTCACCATGGTGTTAGAACTGGTACACTGTTGTGGCTTGTGAAATCAAAATGACGGCGCCATGGGTGGAAATGTACAGATTAAGGGGCGGTAATATTATAATGAGATCCATTTGCAGCATCACTATGGGAGCGAAATCAGACGTGCTCATTTTTTTCAGACACTTGCAGAAAAAGGCTTACCAAAACAAAGTTACCGGGTTAATCTTTTTCACGATTCCTTGGTTGGTAGATGCACTGGTGACCTGATTATTGCACTTAAAACCTGGAAAAGTCAGATTATTATGATATGTCACCTTTAATGAAATCTGACAGATTTATGTTCTTCTGCTAAAAGTCACCAAAATGTTAACATTTCAATAAGTTCATAGCAGATGAAAATTGCAAAAGTAATCCAATCAATCGAGTGGTTTCTTCCAAATCTTCCGAGGAGAAAAGATTGCTCTATATGACTTGCTTGCTTGATGTGCATGAGAACCAATCAGATTTTGTCATGCATATTACATGAGCTTACTTGAATTTAGGTACATAAACAAGTAAATAATTAAGGATTTTAAGCATATCTTTTGGGAAATGATTGATGATGCCCTTCAAATGATACAATGTTGAAATTCTCGTGTAAAGTACACTTAAATAGCAGCCTATTACAAGTAGTGAATCATGGTATGTATTTAGAAGTGAAATTAAAATGTATTTGAATTGTATTACAAAACAGCCTAGTATTATTTTACAAGTACAAACAAGAAAAACTGAACAACATATTGATGTTAAATAGGCCTATGCTTATTACTAAGGCATAGTTGACAAAATTAATAATACATCATAAGTTGTAATAAGGGATTTACATATTATAGCCTAACTATAATGTATTTATGTGAGTACAAGTTTTTTTTTAATGAATCTTTGCAAATCGCCTTTCCTAATAATGTGCTAATTAGCGAGTTTCACGATGAATGCGGCTAAAGTAAACAAGTCTCTCTCAGAGAGCGGCTCGGAAGAGAGGGGCGGGGTCAGCAGAGATCAGCAACATTTAAAGGAGAATGACACAATATGGCTTGCTCTGAGAAGAGCTGTTTTTGACATGGTAAAAAAGGTGTTTTTTACACTACCAATGTGAAATTTTAACCAAACTATGTTACAGACTTTTCATTAAGACTCTAAAGAATAATATCAACTTGTGGAAAATGGGCATTATATGACCCCTTTAAGTAAGAGTAAAATAATTACATTTACTGTAAATACACTAAAATGTCACAAAAAAATCTTTAAAAAAAACTTGCCCCTTTTAGACTTTTCTTTAAAAAAATAAAAATAACACTAGCTTCTCTAATCTTTTTGTATTCTATATATTTGTTTTCTTTTTATTTATTATACAATTAACAAAAGGCAAAAAAAGGCCTCTAACACTAGCTTGCTCTATTATTTTTCTATTATATCTGTTTTTTTTATTTCTTTTTATTTATTATATAATTGAAGAAAAAAAACTTGCTATTGCATTAGGCTGAGACTTGTTATAGCACTTGCATATCATTGCTCTTTTGTTGATTTTGATTGCTTCTATTTTCCTCATTTGTAAGTCACTTTGGATAAAAGTGTCTGCTAAATGACTAAATGTAAATGTAATATTTATTACCAAAGTACTTCTAACATACTTTTAAAAATATATATTAAAATGCAATTCAATACATCTTTGATGCACTTAACTTAAGCATGTCAGGAGTGCTATTGTACTATAAATATCTGAATTTCAAGTACATGTTTTAATACATTTAAGAATAGGCTACTTCTTTTTCACCTGAAAAAAAAATCTGTTCCAGAAACAGTGAAAACTAACTCAAAATCCAACTAAAGCAAACACAGAAGACGTTACAGTGGTTATTTACTGTCTTTAATAAAGGTACGTTTATATTTGTACTCCGTTTCTTTCTCATATCTGACCCAACTGTGAAAGAATCTGTGGGCTGATAAGCTGATAAGTTGTGTTTTCTAAGCCTGCTGTGTTCACAAAGGGGATCCGTGGCATTCGTGGTTGGCTAGCACCAGTGGTGTAGTCTAATTTTTTTGTAGTGAGTATACTGTGATTTTTTCCTTCCCAGCCTCATACTCACCCGTCCCAGAGCAGCCTCTCATAAGCACCACCACACTCACTAAACAGGGCTCTACGCTTACTTTTATTTTTAGGAGCACTTGTGCTGCTAATTTAAAACTAAAAAAATTAGGAGCACAGTAAAAAAAAAATCAGGAGCACCTTTTGCTCAATAACAAAAATTAGCCTTCCCATTACGAAGCAATATTGGACTCCTTAAAGTGATTTACAGGGGATTTTTTTTCTAACTTTATTTGAGATGTTATCTTTTATGTCAAATTCAAAAGTGTATTTTTATAAGCTTTTTTTTTTCAAAATTTCTAATTAAAACAATGCAATAAGAAGAATAGGTTACCGATCAAATAAAATCAGTATTAATAAAATGAATTTGCACTACAGAAGTGGCACAGAAGAACACAAAACTGGCTTGTACTGTAGGTATTTACAGACATTTAATGAGGCTCTGTCACGAATCCTGTCCATGAACTTCCGTTTACTCGCCACCAGAGGTCACTCGCTCACCACATTGACTCTTGCACTACACTACTGTTACACTTCACCATCGGACTATGATTCCCATCATCCATTGCACTGAGGACAGGCACACAGCTGATTACACTAATCACGCTCACACCTGAGAACTATCACACAATCACTATCACCCAATCACACACGCTTTATAAACCTGGGACTTTCTCTCTGTGATCGCTGAGTATTGTATAGCGTATATCCTAGTGATAGCTACTCTACAGAGCCCACGCCGTTGTTAGAGTCTTGCCTTGCCTGCTTCCTCGTGTTTTGATATCTGCCTGTGTTTCCTGGATTAACCCTTAGCCTTGCCATTCGGACTTTGTTTGCACCTCGTTTGGATTATTGCTCTGTACCTGGATTATCTCTCTTTGCCTTGCCCCTGTTGGATATTGTTCGCCGATCGTCGACCCACGCATGCCCTAGGATTACTCTTTGTCTTGCCATATCTATTCCTGTTTGACCCATGCTTGTTTGATGACCACGCCTTTAAATAAAGCTCTGCAAATGGATCCGCTTGCCTCATGTCTCGTCGGCTCCGTAACAGGCTCAGAGGTGGCATGAGTGCAAACTTCATAAACTCATGTTGAGATTAATGTTTTAAATATAACATTTTGAATATAGAAATATTCAATGATTTAAATAACTGAAATGATACTTTAAAAATGAAACTAAAACTGCCATTAGGTGGTGGCAAGTTACTGATTTTATCACTGAATTATTCATTCAATTGATTCGTTCGAACGGCTGATTCATTCAAGAATAAAGCAAGTCCCTGCATCCCAATGTGCATACTATCCACCCTATACTATCCACCCTATCTGCCCTAAATAGTATTGAAAATTACTAATATCACATTTAGGATGGATAGTATGCACATTGGGACTCAGGCAGTGACTGTCTTTATGAATGAGTAATTTAATTGACTCACTAGATTAGTTTAAAACGCAGATTCATTCATAAACGAAACAACGCTGTGTTTGAATGGAGATGTGCAGCGGCTCAGTTGTGAGTTTATTTGAAACTATTTTAGTTTACGAAATAGAGCAAAACAAGGCAATACTGTTATAGTCAGACAATGTAAGTCACTAAATATTAACTTTTGTTTATTGAAATCACTCATTTTTCTTATATCCCCTGCTGTACAGTTACGTTAATGACAAGTTATACTCTACCACGTACCAGGTGACGTTACGATAGCATCGGCCTCGTTTTCTGTACCACGTAGGATAGTATCAGCCTTATCTGGCTCATTTTCTGTAGTTTCTATAATGGTAACGTTCCTGTCATCTGTTTGCAATGTGTCACCCGAAGCAGCAGCAGCTTCAGGGGCAGGCTTATGAAAACACTGAAAGGGTGTAGTTTGTTTCATATCTCCTTTAGTGATTCACATTAGTTAATCTCAAGCTTAGCAATAGTCGTCAACAGAAATACGGCGTGATTATCAAAAAGACGGTGCTTCGCAACACAGACTGGGTGAATTTATGAATGAAAATGTGAAAGGTCTGTCACAAAACGATGTTGTTACGTATCCGCGTGCTTTTTTTAAGTGGGTATACGCAAATCCTTTACCCTTCCCTAGTGGGTATACGGTGTATACCTGCGTATCACGTAGACTACACCCCTGGCTAGCACAACCGGCGTTAAGAAAACCGGAATCCCACTTATTGGCCTGGAGGTATATAGTGGGGAGTGGGGAGGGAACAGGCACGTGCAGAGGGGGGGCTGTGGGTGCTTGAGCACCTGCCCATTTTCCCCTTGATGCCCAAAGTGCCCTTTTGTCAAGGCAATTTTTTTTTTTTTTTTTGTGATTAAACGCCCTTTTGTGAAGGCCTGCCCAGTCTAACTATTAGTAAAATTAATTAATAATAGTTTAGCGGTAAATTAAATTATCCACATGATGACCTTTCACCTGACGATCTCATCCGGGAAGATCCCTCACGTTCAGACAGGCCTTTAGGGTGCCTTCAATAACGTCCGCGGCTGCCGGTAAGTGGAGTTCTCAGCGGAGCGTGTGTTTGTTAACTTATATTATTGAATTATTATTATTTTACGAGAACGGCGTGAACAGATCATGCACAGCTGTTATATTGCTGTGTGTAGCCCGTGGAAGCAATTAGCTCTGCAGCAAGGGGCTACAATATTTTTGTTCAATGTTTTCCTAATGATAATTTTATGATTGGTTTATAAAGGCTACTACGAACACCCTTTTCCCATTTTATCACAGAATAATTCAGGAAATATATTTTATAGTTTCTGTACTAAATGATATGTCAATCAGTAGGCCTACTGCATTTTTCATATAGTTTATTTATTTATTACCTGAAGATAACTTGGAAAAACACACATAAACCATATATTTTCGCAATCTTTTATTGTCTTCACGTTTCATCAGTAAAAACGTTTCTGCTTTTTATTCAGCTCAGCTACAGCGATAGCCGCATGAGTTTGTCCATATGCATGTCAAAAGTTTCTGCGCGAGAGCGCCCTCTGGCTTCGAGTATGAAACATGCACTGCACGAGAGTGTTCAGCTCTCCTGATATTAATATCTCCTCATTTTGGATACGAATAATACGTCAGGTCATGTCTCTTTAATTTAAATCTAGAAACCTCTATGTGACAACACCTGCTCGAGCTTGAATAAAGTGCCGGGGACAAATTTACATTTATTAAAATTAATATTAAAAATGCAGCTAACGTAGTTCTACACACAGCAATTCAAACAAAGGTGCTTGTTCTCTTTCGTTCTTGCTGTTTAATTGGGAAAAGTTTAAAGCGCTTCGAGGTGCCTTGTTTTTTTTAATGTTATCTTACTAAAAACTATTCATACTTTGAACAATTATTATTACAGTATTTATATAAAAAACGTAGAGTGCCTTAAAAATAATTATCACAACACTGGTAAAACAGGCTTATACTGATTTTCTCAGTATAAAAATTTTTTTTTTTGATTTGTCCTCCGAATTATACTTATCAATCCTGTTTTTATAATCATTATCATTAAAAAAAATGAATACATTCAGAACAGGATTATAATAGAATTCTATTTTAAATAAGACAGGAATATTTTTTTCTACAACAACAACAGTAGTGTTTACAACAGCAAAACCACCATACCCTGTAAACACAATAACAACAACAATAATAATATAATTCCAGAGTAGTTAAGAGGTGCAAAAAATGTCTTTAACATTTAAACTTAAAATGGTCTTTTCTGTTCTGTTTCTTTTTCAAACCTGCGTCATGGCATTTGCTGCTGTATCAATACAGAAGCATTCATTTCGATACACATATCAGCAAGCAGCACAGCCCTATTAAAAGCCGTGTTCCATGCGCCCCTTTTATACTTTGAGCACCTGCCCCTCCAAAGGTCTCTGCACGGCCCTGGGAGGGAATTTAGGTTGATAGGGAAGAGAGTGTAGGTGGACCTGGCAGGCTGTTTGAAAGAGACCTTCCTATCATTGCTGCGGAGGGGAAGGTTGAGACAGTGTGTCGTCGGACGTGGACAGGGAAGTCCGAAATTATTTTATTTATTCCATAAGATTTATGTGTGTTGTTGTTGTTGTGCTCAGCCATTGGTGATTACTGTCCTCCCGAATTGTATGTTGATTGCCTGTGCTGGTTATTACATATAGGGCATGTGATTTATGCTTGGAGTTTCTAATTAAGTGTGCTTTGCATGAGATATCACACTATTTACAGTTTGCTGTGAATTTGGAATGAGTACTCGGGTTCTCTTTTAAAGTGACTCATCACAAAGAGCACGTGGTCGCTGAGACAAAGACGAAAAGGTTAGAATATGCCCTCAAGTATTAGAATCCCAACACGGAAGCACATATTCCTCAAAGCGCTGCTTGACTCACCAGGATGATGTTTCACAGACGGCTCCGAAGACAACAAAAGTTGGTGACGCATTCAGCAGGTGCCCTTTTATACTGTACTTTCGGGTAAGATGTCACGGGCCACGTGGACCAATAGGATTGGAGTTGTTTTATGCAATGCTTCAGGTACCGGTCACGCAGACAGCATTCCCCAAAGTGTCCACCAGGACGCAGCATTGAGTTCCCTAGAAGGGGAACTTTCTTTGTCTCTGTTTATGGTCTATTTGCATGTTTATTGCTGGTCTGGAGAGTTGGTGCAGTTTTACTTCAAAGCATAGTAGAAATCGTATGATGCATTTCACGATCACATAGTGTACATCATTGTTTGAGGAATAAAGAGAAGATCATTTTGATACCAAGAAAGAAACCTCTAGAAGATATTAAAGCAGAGATACACCTGAATAATAAGTGTTTAGAGTCTAACTAATACAAATAAAGAGTTGTAACTAGGCCAGTATAATAGGGAAACATACATACAATGCATGCATATACCAGATACATTTATAACCACTTGATTATGGCCTAAATAAAGAAAATGTCTTTAAAATGTTTCAAAGCATCAAAGGAATTGTCTCCTGTTTCATAAGATCTGTACACAAATCAGTTAAAAATGAGCTTGTGTACATTGCAAAACAAACATTTAGAGATATGAAAACCAAAAAAATGTCTAATAGAAGCTTAATCATAAGCAGTTTGTTCAATAAGAGGGGTCACGAGAAGAGCTCTTTCAATGGGACAGTAAATAACAACTTGATAATGAAAGTTCAAAACTGAAAGTTGCTGTTTTTACGGCGTAAACATGTAACCAGAAACATGTGTTCTTGTTTATTAAATAACTTATTAAAATTCATTTGGAAAATTGTCTTGGTCTACAAACTACAAAAACACACTAAGAAACATGATATGTAACACATACACAAGTTTTGTTGTGGTCTAGCTGGGATCATCCCAGCACCCAAAAGACAACAAATGCTGATCCACCAGCAAACCAGCATCCCATGGTGGGGACCACCAAACCAGCAACCATCTTACAATGCTGGGGACCACCAAACCAGCAACCATCTTTCAATGCTGGGGACCACCAAACCAGCAACCCATGCTGGTCCCAGCATGCAAAACGTACCTTATGCTGCTGACTAGCAATGATGGATTTTTCAGCAGGGTCTATAGCCCTGAGTGTCAGCGGAGACCATGTCAACTAGATGAGCGCAAGACACAGATCCCCTGCGAAGACCTCCTCAACTAGACTGCCATTAGGACAAGACCATGTGAACCAGATGAGTCCTCTGCACAGACCCTGTGGCCAGATTTGATTCCTTCACCATGTGATGTAGTCAATTATCAAGTGGAAGGAACTGGATGGATGTTCTGAGTGATGCCAGTCCACAATCTGGCTTGTGTTGCAACCCGGAATAAAACCACGTGTTGGTTTCATCTGGCCAGAGGAGACCTAGCCCCCCAACTGAGCTTGGTTTCTCCCAAGGATCAGCAAAATATCTATGCTATTACACAACTCCCCATTCCTCTTCGGAACTATGAAGTATCGCTGTAGAACTCAGACTCTCTCTTTGGAGGAGGAATACATTCTGTAGACTCCTTCGTCAAGAGGGACTGTACTTTTTGTTCCATCACCCAACCTTGCTGAGGTTTGACTACCATTCAAACCACCCCATTAAACTTGGGTAGACAAGATACAAACTGGGTTCTGTAGCTTCTTTCCACTGTACACAGGACACACTGAGATAAGCACTGCATGAAAAGAGCTGTATACGGACCAGTAAACTCCTGTACACACCACAGAATTTCGGACAAATCTGGGAGTATTACTGACCCGACAAGGAAATACCATGGGTCCATATACTTCCAGATCTGTACCAATTCGGATGTAGGTTACTGACGTGCGACAGCCATTTGTTGCCATGGCAAGTAATCCCCTAAATGAAGGGGGTGTTCACACCTTTGTCCCACTGTGCCCTCCCCTTTTGGTCATTCATGTTAAACTGGATTGGTTGATTTGAAACTAAACCCACCCCTAAACTAGACCCTAAATTGGGCCACTGAGCACACAGACTTTCCTCAAAAGTCATTTCATTGGTAAACTTGTGATTTATCCCACCCAAAACCTTTGCAGAAAAGTGACTTTATTGGTTACATTTAGAATACATCCCTCCCAAAAACCTTACAGGTGAATGATGTGATTGGTTGCTGACCAGGTGGGCAGATTGATTGTTTGTCTTTATTAGGGGAAAATAGTAGCCTAAATAGTATCCAAAACATAAAAACAGCCAGAAAATATTTCAACAGAAAACATGTAAAAATACATCTAGCCTACTTTGAATGAAAGATTTCAAACAAATGCAGTAAATAAGACATGAAATGACATGTCCCAGCAGACTCCATTCCTCACTGTAGATCCTGTGATGTTGTTGATCCACATCAACAACATCTTCCTCATCTTACATTGATCTCAACCATTTCTGTCCTCCACAATGCTCTTTCTGTGTTTGCCTTGGTTAACCTTGTCTCCAACAACTACAAAACAACAGTAATGTTGACAATAATCACTACAGGATAATAGCCTATTTAAGAAGTTACATCATGCCAATTTCTAAACTTACTGTTGTCTCTCTTTGGCTTTTTTGCTACAACTGTGATTGAGTGTTTCAGCTGGGCCTTTCCAGAGTGAAACTATGAAAACTTCTTCCTCATAGCCTCATCATAATTCCTGCAGGATGCCTAAAAGACATAAAATGTGTTTAGTAAAGGAAAATATTTAATTGGATAGGTGAAAAAAAACTTAAATTCTACTTAAATCGCTATTGTGAGTAGGATTATTTCTTCCGCATCTCATCCAACGCCTCCCTTACTAATTCCACAAGTCATTTTAAACCGTAACGGAGGCTTGAGCCGTTGATAGCAGACTAATGCAGTTAATACAGTTAAGTTATGAGAGAGAGAGAGATTACCTCTGTGCGTCTCTCAAAAGTGTTCGGCAGCAATGTCTCTAGTTATAGTGAAACTTAAAATTAATTTTCTTCATGAACAGCGCTGTTGTTGTTACCTTGCTTGTGAGAAGTCATGTAGTTTTTAAGTTGTTAAACTATGTTACTGATAAAATCATCAGAGTAGCGCTAACAACATTAGCGCGTATGTTAACTACGGCCCCGTAGTATAATTATATATATTCTCTTTGCTAGTTTTGACTAAACACAACTATTGAACAGTTCCACTGTTGCCTAGGAAAAGATACACATCATACCTTATAACACACTGACTTTTTGGAGGGTATTAATAAATATTGGTAGAGATACAGCTAGAGAAACCACTTCTCCTGATACACCAGTAAAGGACCAGGTCATAGTTTCTGTGAAATCATATGGAAAGAATGAAACTGGAGAGAGAATGCATTCAAATTATAAAACATACATAGATATGTTCTCTAATGGCTCTGTCAAAAATAATATGGCTAGCTCTAATTGAGTTCAGTAATATTAAGCCTATTTTGAGGCTGTTTTGTGAAACTTCCCTGGCTCACTCCCTCCCTCCACCTGGGAACACAGTAAGCACTGCTGGTCATTAACATATGAAAGGTCTGACAGCCATCAGTCCTCACAACCAGCAGTGTTTCAGCTTTATATGTCCATGAAACTTCACGGATTGCTGTATATGTCTGTGTACACTGGAGTACATGGGTATTTCTGGAAATTTACTGTTCTGTGTAACATGGCTCAGGTAATTTCCACATACATCCGGCAAACCTGAAATTACACGGCAGTTTACCATGGCCAGATATTACCGGATTTGACTCTTTTCATGCAGTGAAGCTGGGTAGAAGCTTCCAAGTTTTTGCAGGAAATGCTCATCCAGTTTATTCTTTCTCTTTGCTTGCGGCTTCTCAGTTGGCCAAC
This sequence comes from Schizothorax lantsangensis, assembly GCA_027422415.1. Lineage (NCBI taxonomy): Eukaryota > Metazoa > Chordata > Actinopteri > Cypriniformes > Cyprinidae > Schizothorax > Schizothorax lantsangensis. The sequence goes on along the minus strand of CM049847.1, from coordinate 4,173,928 downwards.
TGATCTTTAATTATTTCAACCACATGGGCCACTACCTCCAAAAGCTCCTCATAAGTGAGGCATAGAGGTGGTGAGTGCTCAATATCCCATTCTGGATGCTTAAGACACCCTCGAGAGCTGCCCAGGCATGCTCCACTCCCAAGCACAAATCGTGCATGCAATATATCTTAGACATGCAATGTCATGTCATGAAAACAGCAACTGAGATTACACTAGTTTCACATGTGCTTCAGACGCTGTCACACTAAATGCGTTCTCCACCTCGAACGGGAACAACTGAAACAAGGCAAACCATATGCTCTGGGTGTTCTTATAAATGTGTTGAGATCTTAATATTGAATATTTCATCAGCAGAGGATGGCACATTTAGCATTGCTGTCTTTAGAGAATGTCATTTTTGCTGAGAGTGATGAAAGGCTGTAAAAGAAATATATGGAAATCCCTTTTCTGGAGATGTGTTTTATGCAAATTACTAACTTTGGGCATGCAGTCACTCATTTTGAATATTCCATATTTATTAATATTAACTACTTTAACTTAACAGTAACACTTTATAATAACTGCACACTATGAATCATTAGTTAAGCATTAGTAAATAGTCAGTTCATCCTTTATAAAGCATTGTTCCAACATTAATAGGCATTAGTAGGCAGTTTATAAATACAGGCTTAAATGTTTTGTTCTTGAGCATATCTATAATGGTTAATAATTGTATTTTCATACTTTATTAATGATCAATTTATCATTTATAAATTATTACTTTAGAATATTATTATTATTATTATTATTAAACCAGTTATTTAGGAGCTGTCAGTGGTTCATAAGATCATTTAGAAAGTGTAAGTAAATGATTAATAAACTGTTTAAATGTACATTTATAAATCTTATGTAGACACATGATAATAGTTGCTCAGTGTGCTTTAAATGCTTTATTAACACATATTCCTGCTGTTTAATGATTAAGTCAGGTAGTTATAAAACATTTAGTAGTTGCCAGCCATCTATTTTTGTGAGCTCATCTAAAGTGAGGACTATTTATACACTGTAAAGTATTTACAAAGGAGATGTAAAGGCTCATTTATCTTCCAAACAGAAAAATTAAACAAACACAGCAGAGAGGGATACAGAACACAGAAAAACATTTTCAAGATGCAAAAAATGAAACTGTACAACTGTACACTTGATAAAAAAAATGAAAAATAAACCCCTGCAATTTCATAGAAAAAAAATGAAATAAAAATTCAAGTGTACAGTTGTACAGTTTCATTTTTTGCAGTTCTTTGAGTTCTGTATCCCTCTCTGTTGTGTTTGTTTATTTTTTTCTGTTAGGAAGATTACTGAGCCTTTAAATCTCCTTAAATCAAGAACAAGGCATTTATAGCTGTATTTATAAACTGCTTACTAATGACTATTATTGTTGGAACAATGCTTTATTAAGGATGAACTGACTATTTACTCATGCTTACCTAATGATTCATAGCGTGCAGTTATTATAAAGTGCTACCAACTTAACTACTATAACTGTGGAAAACAGATGACTTTATGTTGAATAATGGAGGGGGAAAACTGCTTCTGGCTATGCAGTTAAAAATGTCAACAAGTAAATAGATTTGTTACTGTAGCTGTTTGGTAAAGCAAGTGTTGTGACACCAGTGAATAAAGATTCTGAGGAAGGCAGCATCTCTTTTGCCTGGAGCTCATTCTCAGAGAGGAAAAAAGCTTGACATGAATGTGGGGAGAGATTCTGCAAGATACGTGGTAAAAGTCACATTAAGGAGGCATTGCCCCCACTGTGCTATGATTCACACATTATCAGGGCAAAAATTCCTGTGTCATGTTTTCTTTGTCACTATAACATATTGGCCAGAATGGGTGAATCTGGTGTAAATAATAAGTACAGAACGTACCCCCTCTGACGTCACCAGTTTCAGTCACATCTGAATCAAATTTCCTCTTCAGTTGCTGACTAACATGTAACAATTGGCAAATTGATGTCTAGGAAAGTTCGCTATTAAATCAGTAATTCAATAAGTCTTATTATTAGTAATAGTAGTAGTAGTAGTATTTATTTATTTATTCATTCATTCATTTATTTCATTTGATTTCTACTTAGTGAAGAATCACCAACTAGCTAATAACAGTAACAGTTTAGATTAGGGACCAATTCTCACTATTAACTGTTTGCAAAGATCTGGCACACTAAATTGCACTGGAAAAAAATAACCTGGAGTATAAAGGGTAAACTAAAGGACTACCATAAAAATTGGCATCTGTTTATATACAGTTTCTGGAAAATAACTCAATATTGGCACAGGCGATGTTAAATACCTCTCACTCTGCTAACTGATATGTGTATATATATTGCGCTTTTCTGTTTTGTGGATATGCCTGTCTTAGCCTTTGTATAATAACTTCTTTACCGTTGTAATTGCATTTTTGGATGATTTTTTTGGGGAGGGGGGTTAAAATATATATAAAAAAGTATTTTCTCTGTTTATTTTCATGTTATCTTCCATGTCTTTTTTTTAAATTTGAATAAAATTAAAACTAAAAGAATTTAAAATCACACGAGCCAATATTTTATTGACAATAGAACATAAATAACATAACAAATGTTTAAACTGAGAAATTGTAGAATTTTATGCACAAAATGAGCTCATTTCAAATTTGATGCCTGCTACAGGTCTCAAAAAATGTGCCACGAGGGCAACAAAGGGCTGACAAAGAATTTAAAAAAACGCCCCACCATTTCTGGAATTCGGGTTGTATGTCTAAAAAAATAACACATTCTATTCAGCGACCCCTAAGAGTGATCTTTGCAAAGTACATATACAAACATTCATTCCTTTTCTGTTTACTAGGAATACTCTCAACATGTACGTACATGCTCTACATGATGGCCTGCGTGCTATTTAGTTGTCAGTTCATGATGTGCTGAAATTAAATGGTTGATCATTCTAATTTCATTATAGCCTAAAAGTGTATATGTAATTTACTTGTTCAGGGTTAAATAAATAAAATAAAACAAATTTGATTCAGCTATATAAAGTTTAATTTATTTCTAACCTTCTTTGAAAATGTATGCTTGTGCTTTTAGCAGACACTTTTATTCAAAGCAATTTGCTGTGCATTAATGCATTCAAGGCTGTAAACATTTAATCAATCCTTCAATACTTTGATTTGCTGAAAAATACAGGCTGTTGAATACTTAGTCAATACTTCATCATCATCTTTGATTAAATTGTGATTGCCATTGCTTATTGTTTTTGTTAACTGCCTTTGCCAGTGATTTGCATTCCTCCTCATCCACCTGACTTTGTCTACAATAAACCAGTGCTTTTCAATTCTTGTCATGGGGCCCACAGCACTGAACATTTTGTATAACATCCATATTTAAAGGTGTTGTATGTAGGATTGACAAATTCAAAATATTGGAGATGTTTTTTTTCACCCGGCCCCTCCTCAGACTTGACGCACACGTATGTTGCCAGATTAACAACACCAACAGAAATGAGCGCACATGACGAAGAATGAAATTAAGTACGCTGTGTTTTCCTCCAACTGGCAACCCGGGTGCCAAAATACAATTGGGTAAACTGGCAGTGGGTGGGTTTCACAAACCATAACAAACACAGACATTCCGGGCCGGAATGCACATTTTCAAAGGAGAATAACTGACTGTAACATTGTTTTTCAGATAAACAAGTATGTTAACTTAACATGTTTCTTAAATATCTGCAAAACTATTATGGTATTTTTATGCTTTAGTAGAGTCAAAATCCTACATACAGCACCTTGTTTAACACTTGTTTAACATTAGCAGAGCACTCCATGAACTTAACTAAGTGTGTCAGAGAGAGACATACAAAATGTGCAGTGCTGTGGCTCCAAGACCAGGAATGAAAACAACTGTATCTCCTGTATTTCCTGCCTATGTGTGTATTATATGCTTTCTATACAGCCATCATTTGTGCATTTTAGGACCCCTATAGCACTGTTAACTACAGTATACTCCACGACACAAACAGAGACACATGAACACACAAGGACTGACTTAAAATAGAAAACTTTATGTTTGTCTTGGCAGTCATTAAATTTAGTCATCAACATTTAAAAGGCAATTTAAATAAGGTATTCTAGTCAGAAACATGACACTGCATCAGAACAAATTTTGTTCATAAGATACTGGGCTAAATTATTGTAGATTCACAGTCACTTGTATTAAAAGTTCAAATCAAACATAAGACAGTCTGGTAAAACATTTAGCAATTTCATGACAAAGGTGCAATTCCCAACATCCAATTAGTCCAAATAAAATTCACATTTTGATAGGTCTGTGTTTGTTTTTCTGCTTGCAGAAGATAAAATAATTTTGTTAAAGTACAAATATCTGATACAAAAACACTATCCCCGGTTTCACAGACAAGGCTTAAGCCTAGTCCTAGACTAAAATGTAAGTCTGAGCTGTTTCAACTGATAGAAACTTGCATCGACTGATCTTAAAGTATATCAGTGCCTTTGTTTTGTCTCAAGATGCACACCAGTAATGTTTTTTCAAAGTACATTAATAAAAATGACTTAAATGTCCTAATTGAACTATGGCCTAATCCTGGCTTAGTCTAAGCCCTGTCTGTGAAACCAGGCCTATAGATACTATAGATACATTCCAATGTTTTTTTCTTTTCTTTTCTTTTCTTCTTAAAAAAAATAATATAAATAAAAATGATAAGAAACATCATGCAGCAGCAGCACACTGTAAAACGTGATAAGTTGACTTAAAAATCATTATTAAAAAAAATAAAGTTAAGTGAACTTGACAGTTCACTTAAATTATTTTTTTTAATTATTATTTACTTAATAATTTTAAGGCAACGGGTTTCCTCAATTTTTTTTAAGTCAAGTCAACTTATCACTGGTATGTTTGAATATAGATACATTTCTAAATATGACATCAATATAAACAGATGTGCACACACCTCTATATGTATATATATATATATATATATATATTTAAGGACCAATTCTCACTATTAACTAGTTGTTTATTAGCATGCATATCAGATGTTTATTACTACTTAAAGCACATATTAATGCATTATTCTGCATGGCCATATTTTAGATCCCTTAATTCTACCCTATACAAAAACTTAACAAATACCTTACTAACTAGCAGCAAATTAGGAGTACATTGAGGCAAATAATAATAAAATAAAACATTAATAGTTTACTACTGTTTACTATTGTCATATTTTTAGAGCTGCTTTATAGTAGTATTGAATCTTGTTTGCATTACACTATTTTCCTGTTTAACTGTAAAGCTACTTTGACACAATCTGTATTGTATAAAGCACTATATAAACAAAGCTGATTTGACTTGAATAGTTAGTTAGAATTGGTCCTTAAAATTGTGTAAACTTTCTTCCCAAGAAAACAAAACAAATATATATAATATATTTTAAAATATTACAAATATTGTATAATCAAAAAAAAAAATACTGCAGTATTTCTAATTTTAATTAACCTTTGAATGATAATGCACAGTATTTGATGCTGGCCTTTTTCCTGAGTTAAGACTTTCTTCAGACTCTCTGCATCTTTTATATGGAAATATGGAATGGTTCCCCTTAAAAAAAAAAGACAATCGACACACATTCAGTCAACATTTCATTAATGTTTAAAGAGGGTGTGTTTTAATGTTACAAAAGCAAAAGTACAGCATGAAGAGAAAATGATTTGTTTACCTGCAGAGCTTCCATCAGATTCACCAGATTTACTGATTCTGCAAAAGAAGCAGGCTGCCACAATCACAGCCAGAATGACAACAGCAGCTATCACAGACGAGCAACCATGCCTGAGGATTTGTTTAATATTTTATTAGAAATTAAACTTGCCATGGATGTAGTTTTTGCAAAGCAAAGAGGATAATGAAAAAGATAAACTTACAAGGATATCTGTTGCACTTTTCCTAAGGGGGGAAGAGGGAGGGTGGCGATTAGCAAGAATGGTTCACGAATACATGCAATTTGACAAATAGTCAAGTCACCTAATCTACAGTGATGATAAGGATTATGAAATTCAGTTCCTAAAGATTTGGTCTAGTGACAAGCATATTTCAGCCAGAATTACTATTAGGTGATGTGTCACTTCCATGATAAAAATGATGTGTATCAGGGTTTATGATTTTATGAGCACACCCCTATGCAGTTTAATAGAGAAGTTGATTGAAAGTCATGCGATAATATTTTTCACTTTAGTTGACTACAGTACGTACATGTCATATAATGTTTGAAAAACTGACAAAATTGCAAGTGTAATACTTACCATGTCTACTACTGGCACACTCTGTGTTTGAGAACTGCGTGCAATTAGAAACAGTTATCTCTCCAATTTCTATAGTTTGGGGGAAAAATAGTTTTATTGTTGTTAGAGAAATATAGCCTATTTCAATTATATTTGTTTAAACATTCATGAAATTAATTGTTGTATACCTTCACATCTGCGGCATGGATTACATAGCCCACCAATGTGCAGGCCTCCGGGTCCTTCAGAGCAGTTGAGGGCAACATACTCACCTGTAGATTTGAATTTTATGATTATTTATTGATTCACAGTGGTATCCTTAATTTTCAGACTATCTCTGTGGAACTCACCTTCTCGGCAGTTCAAACAGCACAGCGTTTCTTGAACTTGGAAATGGTTCTCTGGGCATGTTGCTACACATGGAACACTGAACGCAGCCACAAATATTGCCTGGAGATTTAATGAGAATACGTGTTTTTTTGTTTTTTTTTCAGAGTAAGTCTCAAATTACATATGTCTAAATCAGGGACTGGGAACAGTACAAGAAAAGATAATAAAAAAAACCTTCTTGGAAACCAAAACAGGAACAAAAATCCCTTTAAATCATTCCAGTGTGAAAAGATTGTATTTACATGCTTGTTACTGGTTAAATAGTTGTATCACATCGTTTCAATACTTTTTCTTTAATTCAACAACTAAAGACTGTCTGAAAGTTCATATTTTTTACTTTCTTCAGAAATATATTTATACTAAAATGACAATTTAGTATTTGTAAATTGACAAAATAGTTGACTATTACATTTTTAAAAAATGAGAAAGAAAAAAGAAACTTAAAAAAGTAACACTTACCAAGACACATTTGGCGTCTGGCTGGTTCATTGTAGGTTTCATTCTGTTTTCTGACAGTCCTTGATCCTCGACTCTCCACTTTAAAATAGAGCACTGACGTGTTTAAGGAGTGGCCTCCAGGAGATCCTGTAAAACATTAACGTTATGTCTCATAACTTCAGGTGGTCAGAGATCGACCGTGTTTAACTAAAAGTTAGCTAGGTCTTGTGTGTGATCTATATCTTATAAATCTATATAACATAGATCTATGTAACACACACAAACACAAACACAAACACACACACACACACACACACACACAAACACAAACACACGCACAAAAACACACACACAAACACACACACACACACACACACACACACAAACACACACACACACACACACACACACACACACACACACACACACACACACACACACACACACACACACACACACACACACACACAAACACAAACACAAACACAAACACACACACACACACACACACACACACACACACACACACACACATATATATGTATATATATATATATATATATATATATATATATATAACAGCAATTTTAGAGTTGAGACCTTGTTTCATACCAGATGTAACCTACTCTGTCTTGTCTGTCGGCGTGATGTCAGTTTCCTCTTTGCTCCACGGTGTATTTTTTACTGCGTGAGAACACGTGTAGTGTGAGAGCGGCATGGCTTTTTGGGCATAGCAACATTATCTAAGGAGGGCGGGCTTTTGCAAAGGGTAAATTGCCTCTCAACATAATTCCTGTTTGACAAGCTTTGGTTTTGTTGACAGATGCATAGCAACAACATATGTAGCAGCAACACTAATGCTGGTTCAAATGTTACTATCACCATTTGAAGTTAAATATTATCAGAGTGTTTAAAGCTTGTGTTTAAAATGTAAGATACAGTTTAAGTGTGAATTTACAATATAAACTGAAGTTACGATTTTCTGCTGTTGCCTACAGCATATGAATGCCCCCACCAAAGTTTATAAACTATTGTCTGGCATTAGAAATCAAAACAGACTTTTATCAAAGATTACATTTGCATTTAGTCATTTAGCAGCACATTCAAAAGTTTATGATTAACTTTGGAGCAAGTGCACCTGAAAGTGTAACATCTGCAGCAAAAAAAGCAATCACACAAGCTTCAATTTAATTCATTTATATAGGATCAAAACTGTCCCAATTTACATGAATTCACCTTGATGTGAAATGCTTTAATGAAAGTGATGTTGTCTCTAAAATGCTTTGGCTGTGAGCTGCTTTGATATGGAGCAAAGGATATAGGGGAATGACATATTACTTTGCCCTGATTGGCCGATTGGACCAGTTTTGGTTCGTAATCTCTTACATAGAATGAAATCCTATCTCTGTAGTGCAAGTTACCATGGCAATGAACTCTTAAAGCTTAAAAAACAAGCCACCTTCTTAAACCTGAAAAACCAGTGTCTGCTCAAACTTGTACTAACCTGGGTAGCCACTGAAAACATTTTTATTAAATAAACTTTTTTTATTAAATAAGAAAAATTATTCTAATCAGGATTTTTTTTTTAAATGCTGTAATCCCAGAGTTTCATTTAGCACATTGAATGCTGCTATTAATCCTCCTGTCTTTAACTGTATTAATGTTTCTGTGCAAACTTTTTCTTAAACATTTTATTGACAAGATCGCTGCTACCAGATCTTCTATTCGGTTACTTGAGCCCCTTTTCCACCGCAAGAACTTTACCCAGGAACTAGGGACTTTGGGCCGGTACTCGTTGCCTGCGTCCCAATGTGCATACTATCCACTACTATTTAGGGCAGATAGGGTGGATAGTATGCACATTGGGACGCAGGGCTAGTGTTTCCACCGCAGGAACCAAGCTCTAAATAAAGTTCCGGGTACAAATTTGCCTCTCAGAAAGTCCCCAATAGGGTCTGGCTGCAGACATAAGGCGAGCGGAGCTCCTCTCAAGAGTGGAAATACATCACCTCCACTCATGACACGTCCGCCATGTTGGTCCGGGCAAGACTGTCTTAAAAACAAATGGAGGTAAACACGATAACGTTTACATTTATCAGCCGATTTCAGTGGTTTGTGATCTACATGGAATTAAAAATAACTCTGTCTCCAGTTATTTAGTTAGGCTTGGAAAATTTTTCGTTAACTTTCATTAGAAATTGTGAAAGCTTACACTTGTCACACTTGTTGATTTGGCTATTTTTTTCTGGTAACAATTCTAATATTAATGTAGTATAGCTGTGATACATGTAATATAATTTAATGTACATGAGTTTTTTCTTTGTGGAAATTGCTTTCTCTCTCTTCAACCCCAACATTTTAGCTTTTCTTGTGCTTCAGGTCAGAACACAGCTCAATCCCAGTGAAAAACTGGAAACAAATTGAAATAATACATCTTTAAGTAGCCTACTAATAATTGACCATCATTGATAAAATGGAATAAAATCAGTAAATACAAATCGAAAATTGACATGTCTGTTTTCTATATTTTCATAGCAGGAAACAGATATAAACTCCACACCAAACAATAAGAAATGTAACTGATAATCCTTCATGGATCCAGTGTGGTAAAACATTATGCACTGACACAGTGCAGTGTAATAGAGTAAACATATAGTAAAAGTGATATGTGATGTTTAAGAAATATATGTAGTACAAATTGTACTAAAGTGATAATAAAATAGTGAGTACAACAGTACAATAACATATAAGTGATATAATAATAGATTTTTAATAGGTTTAGAACAGGTTTCAGTTGCATTGCCTGAGAATAGTGTTTTAGTTGTGATGTCAAAACCTGACTAATAATGACCAATTCTCTGCTGGTTCCCTCAAGGTTTTCCAATGGGTTTTTATGATGGGGTTTTACAAATAATTAATAAAATAAGGTCTGTGATAAAAATAACTTGACAATACTTTTACTCTACAATGCAAATTACACACTCCCATGCTGAAAATGCAAATTTTCAAGCAGTTAACAAAAATAAACAAATGCTCCTCCTATCTTGGTCATTAATAGCCTATTTAAGCAGAATTTTTCTCTGCATCGCTATTTCATATGAAATAATAGAAACATTCTATGCAAACACAAATCTCTTTTTTTTAGAACTGGTTTGACAACAATATTAAATTGTTCAGTCAGTTCCAAAACAAAGAGGGAACACCCTTTTCTTATGAATTCCTTTCTTATTGTAAAATACCAATTCCTCAAAGAGAGTTCTCAATTGTTATTGGTTCAATCCCTTCAGGTACTCACATGTTAGGTATTGATAAAGACCATTCTCCCAATTCAGCATCTCTTGATGTTACTAAGGTTTTTTACTTTGGTTAAATTCGTTTTTCATGAAATCCCAAGAGTAATAATAGAGCTATTCGTACTCTTTTCCAAAGATAAATTGTTACTGTACCTTATGTTTTGTCTCATTGGAACTCTTTATTAAGTGGGAAATTGATTTGCTGGTTGTTACCACAGAAATATCATCTTAGAAGTAAGATTAAAGAAGTTTCTTATAAGCTCATTCACAGATTTTAGCAAATCATTATTTACAAAGATATAATATAAATAAAAAAATGAATAAATGTAAATTGTATTTTCTGCAATGAATATGAGGAAACTGCACTTGCACTTATTTTGGCACTGTACATATTCAGTTACACTATGGTGTAAAGTTCTAAATTTTATCAATGAAAATATTCAGTGTTTAAAACCTTTTTCACTCCTATGGGAAAATGTACTCTTTTACTCCGAAGAGGAGCAGTATTTTTACTTAATTTATTTACTTCTACTGTGAACCAAATTTAATCTAATAAGAATCTAATCTAAATCTAATAAGAAACCCAATTTATGGTTTTGTTGGCTGAACTATATATATATATATATATATTACTGGTGTCAAAATTAGCGCGTTAACCTGGGAGATTAATTTTTTCAGATTAACGCGTTAAAAATATTTTATGCCGTTAACGCAGGGGCGGGGCTAGGGTTGGCCACCCCATTCACAACTGCCGCCTCCGTCTCTTTTTTCTTGAAAAGGATTGCATTTATTTAGATGCAGAACGTCTTTATGACCACATCAAACGGGAGACGTTTCAGACCCTAACGTCGCCTCCACGCCAGGCGCGAGTCAAACGAGAGCGTAAAAGGTACTGTGCTCATAGCGCGCGCTTTTCAAATACACGCACAAAGGTGCCGGTGTTGTGCCGAATTCTGCACCCCTGCCAGATTATGCACCCCCTCGTTGAAATCGCTACCTGATTGCCTAATCCCAACCCCACCCCTAATCCTAACCCCTCCCCCACACCTACTCCTAAACCTACCAATACTAGGGGGTGCATAATCTGTCAGGGTGCAAAATTCGGCACAACACTGGCGCGCGCTGTAGCCTGTATCATTTCATATCAAACAACGAAAGAAACTATGTGCATGCAATGTCCTAGTTATGCCTTCAGTTAAGGCATGAAGTTACCAAAAAGGCGATTAAAGCTGCCTTAAAACTGTGTGCATGCATGCAATGTTATATATGCCTCATATTTGAAATGGTTTTCAAAACTGTCCTGAGGCACCCCAGCACTGTCTCCCTCATCTAACACACCAGATTCAACTCGTCAGTTCATTAGAAGAGACTAAGACCTGAAGTGGGTCAGAAAGCAGCAGCAGCTTTTAAAGCAATAGCAGGCAAATAATAATAACCAGCTGCTGTGATGTCTATTAATCCAAGAACAAAAGAAAAAAAAGAGGAAATCAATAACTTTTATAGCTTTAAGGGGTTCATCTATATTTAATTTAGAATTTAGTGTTTGGTAACTATTCATTTTCTGTATATTTCTGCTGAAGGGCACCGGTAGCTAAATATGTAATTTATTATAATGGGTTTGTGTGAAGATTGTTTGAAGTTCACTTAAATTAGAAGTTGTCTAATAAATGTTAAAATTGATAGCTCTCAATTATACTGTAATGCTGAATGGCTACAGTCAATGGTTAAATATTAAGGGGAAAAACAATTTTATAGAGACATCAGTAGTATTGATATCAGTGATGCTGGCCTTCAATCATAAAAAAGATGCCATTAAAGAAATATTAAAAATATACTGTCTTTATGTTGTTTGTACACTGTACATTTGAAGATTGAATGTGAAATTATTGCAATATAAAAGTATATTTAAAAACTTTAATGTTAGGTGGGATTAATCGCGATTAGTCACGATTAATTTTAGAAAAATATGTGATTAATTAGTTGTTGTTGTTTTTCGATTAACAGCACTAATATATATATATATATATATTAAGGCTGTCAATCGATTACATTTTTTTTTTTTTTTTTTTTTCACGATTAATCACATGAGTGGCATGAGTAGACTCACGATTAATCGCACATTTTTATTTGTTCTAAATGTACCTTAAATCAATACTTTTCAAATTTGTAATACTCTAATCAACATGGGCATGGACAAATATGGATGCTTTATGCAAATGTACACTATATTGCCAAAAGTATTGGGTCGCCCCTTTCTAATGAACAGGTTTGACTACTTTAGTAATTTCTATGAGTACACATCTTAATGTTAAAGCATATAATGATATTCTAGGGAATTGTGTGCTTCAGCAACAGTTTGGACAGGACCCTTTTCTATTCTAACATGACAATGCTTCGGTGTATAAGGCAAGGTTCAAAAAGAAAATGATTGATTCAGTCAGTGTGGAAGAACTTGACTGGTCTGCATAAAACCAAGTCCTAATCCCAGCTGAACACCTCTGGTGTGACTGTAAATGCAGACCTTGAGCCAAAAACTCATCACCAAACACCAATGACTTGTGCATATGGGTACAGTCATTTTAGACACTTCCAAAACTGTTGCAACAGAGATGGAAATACAATTTTTAAATACATGAATTATGTTCCCATCGTTGTTGCCACAGATTTGGAAGTGCATTTTTCTGTTCTAAAGAAGGGGGTGTCCCAATACTTTTGTCTATATAGTGTATGTACAAGTCATTGGTGTTTGGTGATGAGTTTTTGGCTCAAGGTCTGCATTTACAGTCACACCAGAGGTGTTAAACTGGGATTAGGACTTGGTTTTATGCAGACCAGTCAAGTTCTTCCACACTGACTGAATCAATCATTTTCTTTTTGAACCTTGCCTTATACACAGAGACATTGTCATGTTAGAATATAAAAGGGTCCTGTCCAAACTGTTGCTATAATATTAGAAGCACACAATTTCCCAGAATATCATTATATGCTTTAACATTAAGATTTGTACTCATAGAAATTACTAAAGTAATCAAACCTGTTCATTAGAAGGGGGTGACTCAATACTTTTGGCAATATAGTGAATGTTTATTATTATTGAAACCATAGTAAACATAAAGCATGAAGAGTAGACATGTTTCAAAGGTCATAGATGTTTTTCAAAAAACTTGTTCATGTCTATTAGACATGAAAAAAGAAATTCCAGGTTCCCATTACTTCTCTTTCTTTGCACTGAGCAATTTTACACAAACCTGCTTACATTTTTGCACACAGTGCAGCTCTTCTTCTGAAAATGCAAAATGTACATTTATTATTTATTATTACATTTGTTTCCCTATCTTTGCCCACATACTGTATTTTGATGAAGCTAAATTCTCAATAAAATTGGTATATTTTACTGTTTCTGTTGTCAGACAACGGAATGAATATGAAAGAGTGACTGAAACGCGACCCATTAAGACTACATAACCAGCGCTCCCTTCAAAAATGTTAATCTGCACAAAAAATCATGATAATTGCACCGTCGTCTGATGAAATCAAATACACATAAGATAAAGACAATAGCTGTGCTGTGATTTCGGCTATACTTGCATGTAAAATTAGAGAAGCAACATAATATCTGTGTTTAACTGAATTAAAGCCCTGCTCCTCTCTGCCGATCGCTGAAGAGAAACTGAGCAGAGAGAGAGAGAGAGAGAGAGGTGTGTGCGCGCGCTGGGAGAGCAAGACCTCGCGCTCGCGCGGCAGTACCGGTGATTCTCAGAAACTAGGTTTGGGTGCTTTTTTGAAGGGAAAAATGTCGCTAAAGGGGTCTGCAATGTTGCGAAATTGGAAACACTGTGGATCTCCATTTCTCCAACAAGGGGTTGGGCCACGGGTCAAACAGAAAATACGTGCTGCGTAATCGCACGTTAAAAAAATGAGTGCCGTTAAAATGAATTTGCGTTAACACGTTATTAACGCGTTAACTTTGACAGCACTAATATATATATATTGACAGTAACAGAGACTCTTTGAATAAGAAAGCTAACAACTTTGAAAGCTTGTGAACTTTGTATTTATTTTATTTTGATATGTATACCTGTATGTATATATGTATATCTTGTGTCTTTGAACTTTTATACTTACCTCCCCCTGGCAACTCCTATTTGTTGTAATTTGTTTTTTTATTTTGCTTTTCTTTTTTGATGTTATTTCTTGATAAAATATTGTATGTTATTGTTCTTTGAAAAAAAAACAGCCCTATCGCATTTCGAGGGGGTCCCCCAGTAAAACTCGCATTGCGGGGGCTAAATATCACATTACTGGGTTCGCTTCAACCCCTGGACATGAAAAACAACCCGCGGCAACTGATTTTAAAGTAGCCCAATTCCGAGGGAAAACCGCGGACTTGGCAACACTGAGTGGAGGTGACCTACTTCCTGTTTGAGAGTGGAGCTCCACTCGCCCACGGTCTGAAGCCAGACCCATCTCGAAAGTCCCTGCTCACGAGGTAGTACTTTTTCAAAGGTCCTGAACTTTCGGGGGCGGGACTTAGGCGCTGTGCATGCTGATTGGTAGAGTTCACGCAGCACTGTATTTCAACCACCATATTAGCATTTTTTTTTTTCAATATTACTGTTATTGTGTCATGAAATTTTAAAAGTATTTCAGGTGAGAATGTAGTTGTTTAAAACTCAAATCTGTGGTTTATTTATAAAGACAGAGCCTATTTGAAAATGTGCTTCGCCGATTTCGGAGACGTGAGCTTCACGCGATCACTGGGCGCTCAATGCTCATGTATCCCACTGAGAGGAGCATAACCTCGGCTAGTCCTTCTGACATTTGCCGCTGGCTCTGATGTCTCTGTAGTGGTATAATTCACTGGTATAGTGATATAATTAGCTTTGGGTAACAGGTAATCGTTGGTCTTTATTCTATTATTCTATTAATCTATTAATATGTTAAATTGAAAATGAAAAGAGGCAATGCTGTTTGATATAATATTTTGTTTCATTGTAATGTACATTCCCTGAACTACATTTCCGCGGCTATATTAATATGTTTAAATGAAAACGAAAAGAGGCAGTGGTGTTTGATATCATATTTCATACTATTGTAAATGCAGTGAGGAATATTGCAGTAGCCGTGGCGAGCTGAGTCGGACTCGCGAAGTCAGAACTACCAAGGATGCAAGTCTGAAATTTGCATACTTGGTATTGAGAAATGCGTGCAGACCTACGTCACCAGACTATTTGCCTATTCTTCTCAGTACTTAGACCGCGATGGAAATGCAGACATCAACAGGTCTGGGGTAAGAAAAAGTTCCTGGGACAAATTGTTCCAGGTAATTTCGGTGGAAAAGCGGCATGATCCATCGGCTCCTCCAACGACATTCTTTGCTGTCTTTCATCTGTTTGAGCCTGTTTCTATTACCACCCTGGTAGAGATTGTTGAACACTTGAAGCCTTCTACTAGTCCACACAACATTATTCCAACTCGTATTTTTAAACATTTTATTGGCCCTAGTTTCTTGATTTTAATAAATTGCTGCTTGGTTTCAGGCTCTGTGCCAGCCTATTTTAAACATGCTATAGTGTAGTCTCTAATTAAGTGATCTAATTTGGATCATACAGATTTAGAAATTTAGACCGATTTCAAAATTGCCTTTACTCTCTAAAGTTCTAGAAAGTTTTTATTCAATTACAAACTTTTTAATTAAAAAATAATAATAATTATAATAATCATAATAATTGTTGATTTTAGAGCTTCTGCAATCTTAGTTTTACTAGATCTTAGTGTGGTGTTTGATACCGCATATCACAACATCCTGGTTTATAGTGTCGAAAGAGATGAGTTTTCAACTGTCACTTGAAAGTTGTCAGGGAATCAGCATTCCGGATTGGGGTGGGAAGATCGTTCCACCAGCCAGGAACAGTGAACGAGAATGATCTGGAAAGTGATTTTGTGCCTCTCTGTGATGGTACCACGAGGTGTCGCTCACTAGCGGATCTCAGGCTTCTGGCGGAAATGTAGATTCGTAATAGTGAGTGGAAGTAGGCGGGTGCAATGTGGTATATGCAAGCATCAATGTTTTGAACTTGATGCGAGCCTCAACTGGTAGCCAGTGCAAGGAGATAAAGATGGGTGTAACATGGGCTCTTTTGGGCTCGTTGAAAACCAGTCATGCTGCTGCATTCTGAATCATTTGTAGAGGTTTGATTGTGCATGATTGAAGTCCAGCCAGAAGGGCATTGCAGTAGTCCAGCCTAGAAATGACAAGAGCCTGGACAAGAAGTTGTGCAGCATGCTCCGTTAGGAAGGGCCTGATCTTTCTGATGTTGTGCAATGTGAACCTGCAAGATCGAGCTGTCTTTGCAATGTGATCTTTGAAGGTCAGATGATCATCAAAGATTACACCAAGATTTCTGACCGAACTTGATGGGGTAATTGTAGAAGAACCTTGCTGGATTGTGAAATCATGCTGCAGAGTTAGAGTGGCAGGGAAAACAAGAAGCTCGGTCTTTGCCAGGTTGAGCTGGAGGTGATGTTCTTTCATCCATGCCGAGATGTTCCCTAGGCAGCCTGAGATCCGTGCAGCTATTGTTGGATCATCTGGTTGAAATGAGATGTAGAGTTGTGTGTCATCAGCATAGCAATGGTAGGAGAAGCCATGTTCTTGTATGATGGGACCCAGTGATGTAGTGTAAATGGAGTAGAGGAGGGGTCCAAGGACTGAGCCCTGAGGAACCCCAGTGACCAGTTGATGTGCTTTGGATGCCTTCCCTCCCCAGGCCACACTGAACGACCTACCAGTAAGATAGGATTCAAACCAGTGAAGAGGAATCCCTGTGATGCCCAGAGTTGAGAGGGTGGACAGAAGGATCTGATGATTAGTAACTATTAAAGTAATGCAATACTTTTTAATTTAGAAGGAAATATCTGAGTTACTTTTTCAAACTCCAGTTACTTTGTTTCCAATGTCTTAACTAACAGCTCTTGTGTTTCCATGTTGAGAGAAATCGAGAGTAAGTGCAGAGGTGTTCTGTGCGTTGTGTGAACATGGTGCTTACTGTAGTTCTAGACTAAATGTCAACATGCATTTACTCATCTCACCTGCACAAAAACAGATTCAGTATTCCTTTAAATGAATAAAAACGGTCAAATAAAAACTCAGGGGGGATCACGTGACCCTTCAACGGCGATGCAGACTTAGTCTTTCGCTCTGCTCACTTTGCCACATATTGTGCGATCCTGTCAGTAAAATTTAAACCACTCTGCATTGAACCCATCATGAGTGCTTCGGCAGACAAAGGGGATCAGAAAAGAGAGATTGAGCAATCGCCAATGAAGAAAAAATTCAGAGATTCCACCATCTCCAGAGAGAACCTCGACGAGGCTATTGCTAACAGTGTTAAGCTAGCACTTAATCTATTTCCTGTGCCCTAATTCAAGAGACACATTTAAAACAATCTGACGTGGCACGTTTCCAGAATAAGTATTATAAATTAGCAGCTTTTTCCAGCGCTCAAAATAAAACTAAGAGGGGTGCTTATCCTTGTTAACCGGAAGTTAAATTTAACGATTGAACACCTTGGTGGTGATGAGAAGGGTAGATTTGTTTTTATCCGATGCAAAATATATAATAATAGGATAGCATTGGTCTCTATTTATGGTCCGAATGAGACAGACCCTGTGTAAATTCCTTACACAGATTTCCAAAACTCTACTTGAGGAGATTGATTGCCCTCTACTGGTGATTTTAATGCTGTCATAAATCCTGCTTTAGATAAATCTCAATCTGATACAACAGCCAATACATCCTCTAAATTACTGAATAAATTTATCACTCAGCTTAACTTAATCGATCTTTGGAGAATTCAGAATACTAAAGCTAAGGACTTCACTTTTTTTCTAATAGACACAAGACTTTCTCTAGGATAGACTACATATTTCTCAGCCCATCTTTAATTTCATCTAAAAAATCTCTTCATCTCTATATTACCAATTTTATTATCTGATCGTTCTGCTGTGTTGTGCAGTGCTCCTCTTTCCGATGTTAAAGCCAAGTCCCCTAGATGGCGCTTTAACATATCATTATTAAGTAATCAGACTTTCATTACTTCTCTAAAATAATATATTAAGGAATTTCTTGAAATTAATATGCCCTCTGATGTGGATCCTCAAATACTGTGGGAAACGACTAAGTGTGCTATACGAGGTTTCTGTATATCTTTCTCTTCTACTCTCGCCAAAGCGAAAACTCACCAGTTTACACAATTAGAAAATAAAATCCAATCATTACAAAATCTACAAAAACAACATTTTACTGAGCAACAGGCTACACATCTGTCCTCTTTAAAAGAAGAATATGATTTACTTTCACACTCAAAGGCGGAATTTATTTTACATAGGACTAGGCAAAAATATTATTTCGAATCAGAGAGACCTAGTCATTTATTGGCCCTTAGGTTGAAAGAATGCGAGTCTAAGGCATATATTAGTGCAATAAAATCATCGGATGATCAGGTCACCATGAATCCTGTGGCAATTAATGACATATTTAAAGGTTTTTACACAAATCTGTATAAAGCCGAAACAGATTTTGATGAACCAATTTGTAAGCAGTATTTAGATAAATTGGAACTGCCTCGGATCTCACAGATAGATAAAGAATCTTTGGAGGCCCCATTAAGTTTGGAGGAACTCCACGTCTCTCTAAAAAGCCTTCAAAAGGGCAAATCGCTGGGTCTAGATGGTCTCCCCCCTGAATTATATTTAGAAATTTGGGATTTGGTAGGGATACTTATGCTTAACTCATTTTATTTTGCAATTGCACAATTTTAATTTTGTATGCGGAAATCATCCATTTGTCCAACCCTCTTGGTCTTCTGTAGGTGTAAACATGTGCGGTGATATACAAACCCGATTCCAAAAAAGTTGGGACACTGTACAAATTGTGAATAAAAACAGAATGCAATGATGTGGAAGTTTCAAATTTCAATATTTTATTCAGAATACAACATAGATGACATATCAAATGTTTAAACTGAGAAAATGTATCATTTTAAGGGAAAAATAAGTTGATTTTAAATTTCATGGCATCAACACATCTCAAAAAAGTTGGGACAAGGCCATGTTTACCACTGTGTGGCATCCCCTCTTCTTTTTATATAACAGTCTGCAAACGTCTGGGGACTGAGGAGACAAGTTGCTATAGGAATGTTGTCCCATTCTTGTCTAATACAGGCTTCTAGTTGCTCAACTGTCTTAGGTCTTCTTTGTCGCATCTTCCTCTTTATGATGCGCCAAATGTTTTCTATGGGTGAAAGATCTGGACTGCAGGCTGGCCATTTCGGTACCTGGATCCTTCATCTACGCAGCCATGATGTTGTAATTGATGCAGTATGTAGTCTGGCATTGTCATGTTGGAAAATGCAAGGTCTTCCCTGAAAGAGACGACGTCTGGATGGGAGCATATGTTGTTCTAGAACTTGGATATACCTTTCAGCATTGATGGTGCCTTTCCAGATCTGTAAGCTGCCCATGCCACACGCACTCATGCAACCCCATACCATCAGAGATGCAGGCTTCTGAACTGAGTGCTGATAACAACTTGGGTTGTCCTTGTCCTCTTTAGTCCGGATGACATGGCGTCCCAGTTTTCCAAAAAGAACTTCAAATTTTGATTCGTCTGACCACAGAACAGTTTTCCACTTTGCCACAGTCCATTTTAAATGAGCCTTGGCCCAGAGAAAACGCCTGCATTTCTGGATCATGTTTAGATATGGCTTCTTTTTTGACCTATAGAGTTTTAGCCGGCAACGGCGAATGGCACGGTGGATTGTGTTCACCGACAATGTTTTCTGGAAGTATTCCTGAGCCCATGTTGTGATTTCCATTACAGTAGCATTCCTGTATGTGATGCAGTGCCGTCTAAGGGCCCAAAGATCATGGGCATCCAGTATGGTTTTCCGGCCTTGACCCTTACGCACAGAGATTGTTCCAGATTCTCTGAATCTTTGGATGATATTATGCACTGTAGATGATGATAACTTCAAACTCTTTGCAATTTTTCTCTGAGAAACTCCTTTCTCATATTGCTCCACTATTTTTCGCCGCAGCATTGGGGGAATTGGTGATCCTCTTCCCATCTTGACTTCTGAGAGACACTGCCACTCTGAGAGGCTCTTTTTATACCCAATCATGTTGCCAATTGACCTAATAAGTTGCAAATTGATCCTCCAGCTGTTCCTTATATGTACATTTAACTTTTCCGGCCTCTTATTGCTACCTGTCCCAACTTTTTTGGAATGTGTAGCTCTCATGAAATCCAAAATGAGCCAATATTTGGCATGACATTTCAAAATGTCTCACTTTCAACATTTGATATGTTATCTATATTCTATTGAGAATAAAATATAAGTTTATGAGATTTGTAAATTATTGCATTCCTTTTTTATTCACAATTTGTACAGTGTCCCAACTTTTTTGGAATCGGGTTTGTATATGATAACCAGGGCCTCTGTTCAATTCAGACATTAAGAACCAAATTTTGTCTACCAGCATCCACATATTTTGTCTTTCTTCAATTACGTTCTGCTCTCAAAGCGTATGGCGTTCCGTGGGCATCTTCTGTTTCCTCTCATCCTATGCGGGACTGGATTGCACCATCTGCTGGTCGGCCATCTGTTTCCTTAATATATAATAAAATGATTGATTGCATTACAAAACCTCTTTCTATTAAAACTATTTGGAATAGGGAATTATCTGACCTTAATTTATCTGTCGACTGGGAGAGAGTGTGGTCTTTTTTTTTTTTTTTTTTTTTTTTTTCCCGGCCTGTCAGTAACACAGATAACACATGACAGTACGTATGTGTAGCTATATTATCATCATTCACAGCCTTTTTTTTTTTTTTTTTTTTTAATTAATTTAATTTTATATACCCTTTTATTTAACCACACTATGACAGACAAGCCCGGGGGACAGAGAAAACAAGAGAGAGAAAGAAAAAAGAGAGAAAAAAGAGAAAAAAAAAAAAAAAAAAAAAAAAAAACAAAAACAAAAAAAAACAGACAATTTGCTTCGATACCTGCTGACAAAAAGAGAAAACAACAGAAGACACAACATCATAGAGACTGCAGCAACAACCAACATCTGTATGAATCACAATAAATTCTAAATGTTAAATGTTATTGAGCAGCACACATAACTAATATTACAAAATAAGTTTTGAAGCAACAGCAGATCAAGACAAAGCGTGTTTGTGAGCACCTGTTTTTACACCAATGTGACTGCTTGAGTGTACACCTGTGTGTGTGAGCGCGCTTGTGTTCATAAGGTTCCTCCATGTAAATGTTTAACACATTTCAGGGTGGTTAAAACACACCCTCTTAGATGAACCTTGGCTAGATGTAGAACAGGCATTATGCAATAATATAGAGATTTCGGATCTGCCATTCATTAGCCCGATCAGCAAACGACACGTATGCTTCAAAAGCATCAGTATCAGCTCTTCTCTGACAACATGGTGGGAGTTTCTAAAAATGACGGAGTCTTCACTAATCCCATGCAAACGTACCCCCATCTGGAACAATCCTGACATATTGCTAAACAACAATATGATAAACTTCACAGATTGGAGTTGTAAAGGTATTAAATACCTGGAACATATATTCGAAGGGACAGACTTTATCCCCTTTGACAAATTAGTTAAACAATATGGGATTAATAAAAATAGATTTTTAGAATATCAACAAATTAAATCTATTGTAAAAAGGAAATTTAAGTCTAATCATATCAATTTACAAATACCACCAAGTGTGGTAGATTTTCTTAATCTCAAAACCCCCAAATTAATGTCTAAAATATATAGGGCACTTTCCAAAATAGATGAATCAGTATCACTTCCTATTGCAAAATGGGAGGCAGATCTATCAGTAAGCAGGGACAAAAAATTCTGGTCTCAGATATGTTTAAAAACCTTTGAACTGATTAGAAATCCTGGTTTACAATTAATACAATACAAAATCCTGCATAGAGTGCACTACACAGGTCATCGGATGTTCAGGATGGGTCTTACAGCTTCCAACAACTGCTCACACTGTAAAGGTAATACACCTGACAATTATATCCACGCTCTATGGTTCTGTCCACCTGTTCAGAGGTACTGGTACAGGATTTGTGAAGACTTATCAAAGTGTCTTAAATGTTCTATTCCAGCCTCTCCTTTAGTCTGCTTGTTGGGCGACCTAGATGGTGTCACTACAGAAGGTAACACAATCCACATGGCTTTCACTGCCCTATGCATTGCTAAGAAGACTGTCCTCATGAACTGGAAAAATAAAAATAATCTTAATATCAACCAATATAGAGATTATTTGTGGGATTATATTAGTCTTGACACAGTCTCTGCTGCCACATTAGATCAATCTCTCTGGGCTCCTTTGATCAGCTCCATCACCTAGTGTGAGTGGGGGTCCCGATTCTGTCCGGCTGTGGTTTTTGTTGTTGGCGTGGGGTGGCGATGTGGGCCTGGGGCATCTGGGGGTTCCCTGGGGGTGGGTTTCTTGGGGGGTTCGGCGCTGGGGCTGCGGCCTTGGCCTGGATGGGGTATTGGTGACTCTTGGGTGCTGTTTTTCTGGCGGCTGCATGCAGCGCTGCTGGGGATGCATGTGCCGGCGGACGTAGGTTACCAGCCTGGCGGCCGCACTGTTCCGGGGTTGGTCCGGGGGGGGGCTTGGGGTTCTGGGGGCGCTCTGCCTCCGGGTTGGGGTTACGGCTGGGCCTGGGGGGCTTGGGTCCTGGTTGGTGTGCCGCCGGGAGCATGGGTTGGTGCATACGCTTGGGCCCGGCTCTGGTGTGGGGGTCTTCGATGTATCGGTGCCTCCGCAGGGGGGGGTCCAATAGAGGCGGGGTAAATGGGCTCTACCTGGGTGTCTTATTGTCTTTTGTAGTCTGGGAGCTGACTGAATGATGGGGTGGGGTAGTTTTTCCTCTGCTGTGGGGTCTGATGGGCCGCCCCGGGCTGCCATGGGCCCTGGTCTGGATGGGCCTGGGCCCCCCGCCCTGGGCAGATTTGGGGTAGCAGGGGTGCCTATGGGGGTCAGCGGGGGAGCTGACTCCAGAGGGGGGGGTATTTTGCCCCCTCTGATGCTTTCCTCCCCATCCCTAGGGCTTCATTTCTCCCGCTCCATCACATCAACACATAGGTAGGGTTTTGAGATGCGGGTGTGTCGCTGGGATGTGGGGGAGGTGGTATTCCTCTGTTTCCTCGTGGCCGCCTGCATCTCAATCACACATTACAGCTTAGACATTCTCATTACTTACTGTCACATGACACATACATATAGGGCCTTGGGGGTGGGCACACTGAATGGCATCCGGAGGGCGGTCTGTTCATTCAGCCTTCCCTCTGGTGCCAGTGCCCACTTCTCAATTTTAAGTTGCACATAGACATTGAGGGCGCTAGGGAGGGGACGAACTGACCCTGCGGGCTTGCCGCCATGGCACCCTGGGGCGTCTGCAATGTGACTGTCGGAGGTGCCGCCTTCGGGCTCTCCTCTGCCCTTTTCTGGGTGGAGGCGGCGGTTATCCCTGCGGTGGTTCTCCTGGGAGTGCCGTGCCCTGGGGGGCCCCCGGATGTTTGGGGCCCGAGTCTTTTCCACGCCTGCTTCATGCCTTGCGGGATGGGACTGTTGTGCCCCACACACACTATTAAACATTTACATGGAGAGTGTGGTCTAATCTCAGTTTAACATCTAAAAATCTGGCTCATCGTCTTATTCAGTAAAAAAACTACAGTAAAATTTGAACTGCCATATATGTAACACTACATCATCAGGCACTTTTCTGCATATGTTTTGGGAATGTCCTGTCGTTATCAGTCTATGGACACATGTAAACCTGGTTTTGTCATCATTACTGTGAATTGATTGGTCTGTTAACGCAAGTTTGTGTCTTCTTAATGATGATTCTGGTCTCTGTATTAGTTCAATGCAAAAGAGAATGTTGTTTGCTGGTTTTACAGCTGCGAAGAAGACAATAATCCAGAACTGGTTTACACCACACATGTGTGGAAAAACATATTGGATCCATAGCCTCCTGCAAATAGTGACTTGTGAATGTGCAACGGCGCGAGTCGGTGGGGCTAGGCCTTCGACCATTGATGCTTGGCAGTGTTTTTGTTTGATATACGTGATTATATAAAGGAGTGACTTTTGTGTTTTTATTGTCCTTCCCTCTCTCCCTCCCTTTTGACTGGACTTTGAGATGTTGAGTATGTGTCTGTTGTTTTGGTTTGTTATATTTTGAATGCTGTGTTGTGTTATGTGTGAAAAAAAAAAAAATGTTGATAACAAAAAAAAAATCTCAGAATATTATACAAACCTGCAATAATTAAATATGTTAAATAAGACAAATATCATTTATGTATTTAATCCCATTTTATTAACCAATGTCTTTGCTACTGACATTCAATGATCCAATTCAACCATACTAATAAGCACAAATGACACATTTGTTTCATTTTTGTTATTGCTGAATAGTGTTGAACTTTATTCTCCTGCGTCATATTCTCCATGCAAATTGTTTGAGCTGCACCCTCTTCTGTTCACACTTTAACTTAAATTTCCTTCAGCCTGAGGCATAGGCCTATTCTTTTAACTTTTGGTGTGAAAGGGCATTTACATTTGTAAAAGAATAACTTTTTTACATTAAAAACAAACAAGCAAATCCTGCCCAGATTTAAAAAGTAGCTCTAAAGTAACATAACACGTTACAGAACGGTGTTTTCCGACAGAACGGTGTTTTCGTGTTTTTTGTCTTGTAAGTCGCAATGTTTTTGTACAACTTCGTCTCGTCTACCTGTCTTTAAGCACGCATACAGTCATGAGTTTCTGCTCGATGTCAGCAGAATCACATTTTTAGAGATAAACTCCGCGCACGCAGAAGAGCTGCGGGACCTCGGTCTGCTCCGGAGGCCCACACCATCACTGACCCCCACTACTGCATCTCACCCACAGCGGAGACGCTACAAGCGGCGTGAGAGGAAGCAGAAGAGGGGTAAACGTGGAGGTATCCGAGCTAGGCTAGCGGCTAACCCACACAAGCCAGCTATCCCCACCATCGTACTGGCAAACGTACGCTCTTTGGACAATAAACTGGACTACATCCGACTACTTCGCTCTACTCAGAGGACTGTTAGAGACTGTTGTGCATTTGTGTTTATGGAAACATGGCTTAACAACAGCGTACCGGACTGCGCCATTCAGCTCGACCAGCTAACATGCTATCGAGCTGACAGAGCTCTCGTCCAGGGAGGTAAGTCCCGCGGAGTGTTTACATCAATGATGCATGGTGCCGCGACGCTGTTGTGGTCTGCAAACACTGCTCACCCCTGGTGGAGTTTATGATTATTATGTGCCGGCCGTTCTATCTACCAAGGGAATATACAGCCATACTGCTCGTTGCTGTATACATCCCTCCCATCTCCAACAACAACAACAGGAGTGATGCACTAAATTATCTGTACCAGCACATCAGTGAGCAGCAGACAGCCCACCCAGATGCTTTTCTCATCTTGGCTGGGGATTTCAACCACGCAGACTTAAAGAGTGTGTTCCCAAAAATACAACAACACATAGGGCTGGACAATAATTCAATATCAATATGTATTGCGATATAATTTTTTAATTTTTTATAGAAATTAATACTTTTATTTAGCAAAGATTCTTTAAGTTGATCAAAAGTGATGATAAAGACATTTATAATGTTACAAAAGATTTCTATTTCAGATAGATGCTGTTCTTCTGAACTTTCTATTCATAAGAGAAACCTAAAAAAATTCTACTCCGCTGTTTTCAAAATAATAATAAATGTTTTTTGAGCAGCAAATCAGAATGATTTCTGAAGGATCATGTGACTGGAGTAATGATGCTAAAAATTCAGCTTTGAAATCACAGGAATAACTTGCATTTTAAAATATTTTCAAATAGAAAAGAGTTATTTTAAACGGTGAAAAATATTTCAAAATGTTACTGTTTTTGCTGTATTTTGGATCAAATAAATGCAGGCTTGGTGAGCAGAAGAGAATTCTTTAAAAAACTAAAATCTTACTGTTCAAAAACTTTTGACTGGTAGTGTATGTTAGTCTATAGTTTGAAGTTAAAGATATTAATATTAATAAGGTGAGTCTGAGATGTTTATTTGGCAGTGATTTTCTTGTTTAAATGAAGGCTAAATACAAATAAAAGGTGAACATTAATTTGTGTTGTTTTTTCCCCCCTAAAATATTATATAGTTTAATAGGAGGAGTTCATAGACTTGGCAAATTCATTTTTCATAAGTTTGTAGGAACAGACATCTGTTGTGGGCATTCTTGGCAGTTTTTATGAGGCATTTTTAAATAGTGTTCATATCGATATCGGAATTATATCGTATCGACAATATATTGTGATATAAATTTTGGCCATATCGTCCAGCCCTACCAACACATAGACTTTCCAACAAGGGGAAAACATATTCTGGACTTTGTTTACACCACCCAGAGAGGAGATTACAACGCCCTCCCCCTCCCCCACCTCGGAGCCTCAGACCACATCACTGTCATGCTAATGCCTGCATACAGACCGCTCGTTAAAGTCATCAAACCAATTCACAAACAGATACAAGTGTGGCCGGAAGGGTCGTCAGAGGCACTTCAAGACTGTTTTGACACCACTGACTGGAATATGTTTAAGCAGGCTGCCACATACAACAACACTACAGACCTCCAAGAGTACACAGAGACTGTTACTGCCTACATCACCAAGTGTATTGATGATGTAACGGTCACAAAGACTATCACTGTCCGGGCCAACCAGAAGCCGTGGCTGACAGGGGAGGTCTACAGACTTCTGAAGGCTCGGAATGCTGCCTTTAGAGCTGGAGATGAGGAGGGCCTGAAGACAGCTAGGGCCAACCTATCCCATGGCATCAGAGAGGCCAAGAGACAGTACTCCAGGAGGATAGCCCATCGTTTCAGCGACAGCAGAGACACTCGGAGCCTGTGGCAGGGGATACAGACCATTACGGACTATAAGCCCCCACCACAGACCTTTGACAGCACCACTCCCCTGCTGAATGAGCTGAATGCCTTCTTTGCTCGCTTTGAGGCACAAAACAGCACCACTGCACAGAAGACTCCACCTCCTCCCGACGACCAGGTGATGACGCTGTCCCCAGACAGCGTGAGGAGATCCCTCAGCAGGATCAATGCACGCAAAGCTCCGGGTCCTGACAACATTCCTGGGCATGTACTGAGAGACTGTGCAGTGGAACTCACTGATGTCTTCACAGACATTTTCAACATCTCACTAAGTCAGGCTGTTGTCCCCACATGCTTCAAAGCTACCACCATCATTCCAGTCCCGAAGAAGTCATCTCCATCCTGCTTCAATGACTACCATCCAGTAGCACTCACTCCTATTCTCATGAAGTGCTTTGAACGGCTAGTCATGCAACACATCAAGTCTGTCCCCCCCCCTCCCTGGACCCCTTCCAGTTTGCATATAGGTCCAACCGCTCGACCGATGATGCCATCGCCACTGCCCTCCACCCAGCCCTCACACATCTGGACAAAAAAGACTCGTATGTCAGAATGCTGTTCATAGACTTCAGTTCTGCATTCAACACAATCATCCCTCAACAGCTCATTCATAAATTGGTCCAGCTGGGGCTCAATACGTCGCTGTGCAACTGGCTGTTGGACTTTCTGACCGGGAGAGACCTCAGGCAGTACGGGTTGGCAGTAACACATCCAGCACCATCACACTGAACACAGGGGCCCCCCAAGGATGTGTGCTGAGCCCCCTCCTCTTCACTCTGCTGACCCACGACTGCACACCGTCAAACAACTCCAACCTCTTCATTAAATGTGCGGATGACTCGACTGTGGTGGGTCTCATCAGCAACAGAGATGAGACAAACTACAGGAGTGAGGTGAGCCGCCTGGCCGGGTGGTGCAGTGACAACAATCTCTCTCTGGCTTGCTTAGTTGGGGACACTTCATTTCCAGCAATATCGTCGACTTGATTGAACAGAAACTTTTTGAACTGAACTGAGCTGGACGATGCCATCACTGAATTCAACAATGAAATGCCTTTTATCTGAAAATTGAGTGTTTAATCTTGTCATTTTACATTATTGACACTATTTTCCCATTTTGATATTGTGCAGTTGCTTTGTCACAATTTGTATTGTTAAAAGCGCTATATAAATAAAGGTGACTTGACTTGACTTGACCATCAATGGTGCGACCGTGGAGAGAGTGAGCAGCACCAAGTTCCTGGGTGTACACATCACAGAGGACCTCTCCTGGACTAACAACACTGCAGCACTGGCCAAGAAAGCACAGCAGCGTCTCTACTTCCTCCGCAAACTCAGAAGAGCCAGAGCCCCGGCCCCCATCATGTGCACCTTCTACAGAGGCACCATCGAGAGCATTCTGTCGAGCTGCATCACTGTGTGGTATGGCGTCTGCAACGCGTCCTGCCGCAAGACCCTTCAACGGATAGTGAGAGCAGCTGAGAAGATCATTGGTGTCTCTCTCCCCTCCCTCCAGGACATCTACAGCACCCGTCTCACCCGCAAAGCCCTCTGCATTGCAGGTGATCCCACCCACCCATCACATAGCTTCTTCAGTCTGCTGCCATCAGGTAGGAGACTGCGGAGTCTCCAGGCCAGGACCAGCAGACTGAAGGACAGATTCATCCATCAGGCCATCAGGAAGCTGAACTCCCTCCCGACCTTGCCCCCCCTCCCCTCTCTTACCCCACGCACCACTGAACTCTGACCCTCAGTCATTTGATTCTCTACTTAAAAAGAAATGTAAAAAAAGAGAAACGGTTTGATTGTCATTTTTTTTTTCGTTAAGAAACGGAAAACAAAAAATAAGCTAGATTTTTAATATTTTTGTTCACGGGTAAAAAAATAGAATATGCTTTAATATTTGTTGCGTTACGTGTGGTTGACCCTGAAATGCCCCTTTTGCCCCCCATCTTCTGTACTACACCGTATACACAGCAACCGCAATGCAAGCTTTGATCATTTTTAATAGTAGACGAGGCAGGCGAGCCAAGCTTACTCACGAGAATTCTGTGGTTATGTCATGTAGGCTGCTAGCAGCGCTTATAAAAACAGGCCGCTTGTGTTGTGGAACAAACAATGTATTTTCAAATTTGTCAATAAAGCTCAAAAAGCAGAGTTCCAGATGCCAAAATAAGACTTTACTTTATTGAACACAGCAACAAAGCCGAGATGACGGCCGCCCATAGGCGGAAATCCCGGGGGGGGGTTGGGGGGGACAAGACCCCCCCTATCTGAGGGTTGTCCCCCCTAAAAATATGATTTAAATAACCACGCTGTGTATTGTAAATAATGTTTTATACTTAAAATAATTGTGTAAGTAGTATAACAACACAAACGCAAATGGGGCAAAAATGCGTTTTAAGTTTAGAAACATTTTGAGTCTCCCCCTCCCTTGCCTCACAGTGCTTTGATCCAAATGCTTTCCTCTTTTATATCACACACAGAAGTCCGGTGAGAGAGAGAATCTCAGTAGTTGTGGAACTCCAGTAAGTAAGGCTGTCAATTGGCTATTTTATTCACTTAAACATCGGATGAAGTGATTATTTTGTCTTTGCGAGAGCAGCATGTTTCTGGGAGCGCGCGTCCGGTTTTGTGCGAGAGCAAAGAAAATCCACGTGCTAGGGAAGAGAACAAGGGCAAAGCCAGCAGAGCAAGGAGCCAAGGTGGAGCCGGCAGAACAGAAGACTACCAGAGCAGAGCAGGAGGAGCTGAAGACCACCAGGGTGGAGCAGACGAAGCTGTAGATAGCTGGCCTTCATAGCTGTGACAGGACAGTCAGAGAGTTCAGGAATGGTCTCATTGACCGTGGCAGGACAGGCGAGGCACTCAGAGACAGCCTCCATGGCCATGACAGGACTGTCAGAGAGTTCACAGACAGTCTCATTGACCATAACAGGACAGACAGAGAGTTCATAGGGGAGCACCACCGCCTTGAGAGGTTCTGCAGCGGAATTTGCCATCTCTGGAGGAGCTGAAGCAGACACCGATGACCTGGGAGGTTCTGCAGCAAGACCTGCCACCTCAGAAGGAGCTGAAGCAGATGCGGATGACCTGGGAGGTTCTGTAGCAGGAGCTGCCACCTCAGGAGAAGCTGAAGCAGACGTTGATGACCTGGGATGTTCTGCAATGGGAGCTGCCACCTTGGGAACTGAAACGAGCTCTGGAGCAGTCTCATGGACTGGAGCAGACTTTGGAGCAGATTCAAGGACTGGAGCAGGCTCATGGACTGGAGTGGGCTCAGGAGTGGATTCACGGTCTGGAGTGGGAACAGAGCAATATGTAGCCCAAACACACAGAATGGCAACTGCCATCACAGGGAGCACTGAGGAAAGAGGAACAGTTTCTGTGACGACCAGTGCTGAGGCCCTTGGAATTCCCGCTGCTCTGGCTGAAACCAGCGGTGGGTCCTCAAGCCTCAAACGCCTGTGGATTGCCTGGGTGTCTTCAAATGCAACATTCACGATGCTTGGGAACACTGAAATGGCATCCGAAATGGCTGAAGACTGTGGCTTGACATCCTTAATGGCTGGAGGCTTTTGTGTGACAGTCATCTTGTGAAGTGGCTCTGGGTTGGCAGGCCTAAGCTGGCCTTGGCGCAGCAGACATGACATTTGTAGGCCCTGGACTAGCAGACATGACGTGAACAGGCTTTGGCTTGGCAGGTATGGCGTGAGCAGCGTCTGGTTTGGCAGCCGTAACGTGGCGAGGCTCTGGATTTGGGAGTGCTGAAATCAATGGAATGGCGACCAAAATAACTGGACAGGGTGGTGACTTTGTTGAGCTAAGCTCCACGAGCTTAGTGTGGGGTGCCCCTCCCCCAAAAAAAATGTTTAGGGGAAGCGTCCTCCTCAACAGCCCTGACAGTGAAGGAGGACCCACTCAACAAAAGCGCATAGTCCTAAAACTCGCAAAATGACCCTTGAGGAGCACCACAGATTAATTTGTTGTCCTTTAGTGGGGTATTAAGTCTTAAGGTATTAAGAGATATTAAGTGGGGTATATGCGCTTGTCGGCAGCCATATCACCTTGTAGCCCAAGACTGGTCGCCCAATGAAGCTAAGCAGGGTTGAACCTGGTTAGTACCTGGATGGGAGACCTCCTGGGAAAACTAGGTTGCTGCTGGAAGAGGTGCTAGTGAGGCCAGCAGGGGGTGCTCACCCTGTGGTCTGTGTGGGTCCTAGTGCCCCAGTATAGTGATAGGGACACTATACAGTCAACAAGCACTGTCCTTCGGGATGAGACGTTAAACCGAGGTCCTGACTCTCTGTGGTCATTAAAAAAAATCCCAGGATGTCTTTTTAAAAGAGTAGAAGTGTGACCTCGGCATCCTGGTCAAATTTGCCCATTGGCCTCTGACCATCATGGTCTCCTAATAATCCCCATATCTACTGATTGGCTTCAACACTGTTTCCTCTCCACCAGTAAGCTGGTGTGTGGTAGCTGCCGTCACATCATCCAGGTGGATGGATGAGGAGACCCCTTCACAATGTAAAGCGCTTTGAGTGCCTAGAAAAGCACTATATAAATGTAATGAATTATTATTATTATTATCGTTATTATTATTATTAAGCCCAGAACAGAAAAAGTCAATGGGCCTCATTCATGAAACACGAGCAGAACAAATTTTTGTATAAATAGTTCGTAAAGCCGTTCTGACGTAAATTTTCGGATTCATAAAAATGTTCGTATTTTCAAAAAGTTAGTTGCTACGAAAGAAATTTACACCTGCTCCCTACCATGTGTAAATGGTGCCTTAAACATTCTGTGTTCTTTTTGGCAAACTGATGACACTGAATTTTGATGCACTGCCATTATAATATTTTACAAGTTCGTTTGCTCTGTTTTTTAATTTTTTTTGTAGCTGAGAGTTGATAAACTGTTTAGCTCCGGTTTATCTTTGGGTAGAACGCAGCGCTTGTCACTTACTTTTTACCCAGCCGTCCAATCAATGGAGGAGGGGTGGGACAAATACTACATCAACCAATCATCCTACTTGTAAAACAACTGAACAACAATAGAGAAGTTAATATTACTGGTTACTGCATTTTTATATTCAGTAATATTCTTCAAAATGAGATACTAGTAATACATTACTGCCATGGATATTCCACCTCATAGCAATCAAATCGACAGCTGGAAAAACTTTTTTTTTACAGTCTATGAGAAAAATGCTATGCCACAAAAGCGTTTTCAAGCGCCACCAGCTGGCCGTTTTCAGAAGAGCACCTGTCATTTTTCAGGTGGCTAAAAATGCTTTGGTGGACACACGTTACTGAATATTTATTCTTAGCCATATGGCCTATTAGGTTTTTTTGCATTTATGCAATATACTGGAGCCAAACTTGAGAAAGTAGACCAGAATATTCCACTGCGTTCCTGGACACAAAATGTGTGTAGCTGTAGTCATAGGCGGGGATTATGCTAATTGTGAATGAGCGTTCACGAGCGCCCTATTTACAAATGATTGGAATTCAATAACATACGCATGTTTAACTATCAAATCGGATGTTTACGAAGCGTTTGTGAATCCAGAGGAGAGTTTTTGGGAAGGTCTGTTTTACATGCAAATTACTCGGAATTTACTCCTATATTTACGAATGTTTCATGAATGAGGCCCAATGAGTGCATAATCCGGCAGGTCAGAAGCATTAACAATGTCCCAAAAAATTCTGGATGTGCTCTTCGAGGGTATGCTTACCTTGGCACAGATGAACTAGCTCAACTTCTGGATCCATGGTGGCAAAGTATTTTGTTACGTCAGGAGCATGACAACAGAGTTGAGGATCCATCTGCAGCTTTATTTAAGAGCGTAGTCGAAACAGGCAGGGTCAAATCACCAGCAAAACATCCAAGGCAAAACAAGAAAGTAATCAACAAAACAGGCAACAGTCGAGGCAGGCAGCAAACATTCACAAAACACAAGAATACAGTCCAGGGTCAGAACACAGACAAGGCAAGAAAACAAGGAACTAGGAAATCAAGGTAAGGGAAACGCTCAGTAATGTTCCTAGGCCGAGAGTTATGGGAAGCGGAGTCCAGAGTACAGGGGCAAGAGTCTGGGGTGGAGTGCCCTCTGGTGAGTGTCCAGGGCACTCCAGCTGGCGATCATGACACTACCAGTACCACTCAATTATAAAACATTATGCTAAGCTTACTGTTGTGAATCGGGCTAAGGTAAGTTTTGAACACTGGCTGGTTATGTACTTGTTTAAAAATTGATTTTGGATATTTTTTTACCAAAAAAAGTTACGGACTGCAGGTTTAAATAGTCCTAGAATAAAATGAGTAGGCTAAAATCAGCACCCACAAGTATTTTGTTCCATGCCATTTTAGATCACATAAAACACATTTTAATGGTTATGAATAAAGTAATTCCTGTTTTGCCAATAACATGAAAATATAAATTTTATTTATCTTGTAAGCACCGCTAGCAGCCTACACAACAAAGCCGCAGGATTCTCATGGGTAAGCTTGGCTCACCTGCTGCATCTGTTCTATTAAAACTGAATAGAGCTTGTGGTTGCCACATATAACGTGTGCAGAAGTTGGGTGATGAAAGGGGTGTTTCAGGGCCATCCATACAAAATATAAAATGGATAATCAATTTTTTTTTCCCCATGAACAAAGATACAAAAAAATCTGGCTTAATTTTTTTGCTTTTCTGTTTCTTAAAGAAAATGACAAAATAAAAAATCAAACCATTTCTCATAAATGACCCCATGATTTACTCACACTCAAGCCATCCTAGGTGTGACTTTCTTCTTTCAGACGAATACAATCAGAGTTATATTTTAAAAAAAAAGTTTTTGAATCAAAATAAAGTGGATAAATCCATCATGGCGTTCCTGCACATGACATAGGAATGTGGCCGTAAGTGGCATGTGCAGAGGAGAGAGCAAAACAAAACACTGGTCACAAATTAGAAGTACAAAATGAGAATTTGTAAAGAAAAAAAAGAAATATATATACAGTTAGGTCCATATATATTTGGACACAGGCACAATTTTTATTATTTTAAATATTGACCAAAACATATCAAGTTACAGTTACAGTTAGGTCCATAAGTATTCGGACACTGACTGAGTTGTTGTGCTTTTGCCTTTATACACCACTACAATGGATTTGAAATAAAACAATCAAGATGTATTTGAAGTGCAGACTTTAAGCATTATGAATATGGGCTTAAAGTGCACACTCTGATATTTAATTTGAGGGTATTCTCATCACAATTGGAGGTAAGGTTGAGGAATTACATGTAATGAAATTAGCTCTTTTCAAAGGGAATCGGATCTAAAGATTTGATTCAAATTGATAGCTTACACTTTATCAACTATTCGTCCAGCGTCTAGTAGAATTTAGTGTATCTTACCAATTCTGTTTGTATTACTCCGTGGCCAACAATAATAATACAAGATTTATATTTTTGTTAACTATGAGCAAGGTATTTATGAGTCAAACTATTTGCATATGACTCATTGCATCAAGTTTGCGTTCAGACGAGTTTTGGCACTTCAGATCTGTTCTACTCTATGAACTGTCACATACTGTAATACAACTCAATGCCCAATAAAGCTGTTCACATTATATTTTCTGTTGTCATACATAAAACAAGTATAGTAATCACAACCCATTAATACTACATGTTAACCAGGAATCACTCTCACTATACTCCTTTAATCCTGATTTATAATCGCAACATCGTCTGATAAAATCAATATACATCTAACTTACACTAAAAAGCGACTATATGCGGTGGTTTTGGCTATATTACTGTTTTGTCTCATTCAGCGCATTGACTGAGTCTGAGTAACAAACTATGTGCATATTAACAGACGAATTATGTTCATATTTAAAAGTCCAAATAGTCAGTAAGCGACAGGTGCTTGGAAACGCTGTTTTGTAAATGATTTATTGATTATTTTGCTGCGTTACGGCCAACTGAATGCGCTGCTTCTCTGCCGCTCACTGCACAGAACAGACGCCGAGAGAGGCGACACTGCGCCGGGAGAGTCAGACCTCGCGCTCGCGGGGCAGTACTGGAGACGTCTTCCAACTGAACGATAAGGTTTTTTCAAAAAAGTCGCTATAGGTTTGTCAGTATGTACCTGTTATGGAAAAAAAGCCGCCAAAAGGGTCTGAAAGTTGCTAAATATTGTGCTAAAGTCGCGCTCGTGTGTGAGTAGGGTTGGGCGGATCGATATCGATAGTATCGATACCAACGTTGGTATTGGTATCGGATCGATACTAGCCTGATAAGATCGATACTTTCGGTTCATTTTTTATCCTATACACGTAATAGATTGCTTAATACATTTAACAAAGTGTAGACATGTCTGTGGGTGTATATTCCGCTCTTTTCACATCTCATATGCAAACATTACTGCTCCTCCCCTGCTACACTGGTTTGTTGTCATGCATCACGTGACTCAGCGGCTCCATGCGGCAAGCGGATACTTTTGGCTACAGCGAGAGATGGAATGGTAGAACTCCGAGTTACAAAAGAAATGAAAAGGGGAGGAAGGAAATCCTTCACATAGTACATATTGTATATAACTGTATACCGAATTTGTCATTTTTATGCAGTATCACTGTAAGGTGTATACTGAGTTTGGCCTTTGAATATTATTTATTTATGCATTAAGCCACTTTAAATGTTTTCATTATAACAGTTTTCTATGGGAGTAAAATGCTTAACATGTAATTTAACATGTTTTCATATAGGCTATATTCTGGGCTCAGCTGCTTGCCACATATTATATTTTATTAACAAATTGTATACTGAATTTAGTCTTTATTTATTTGGTCTTTATCACTGTCTTCCTCCATTACACCATATTAAATGTTTTTATACTGGTTATCAATGAGAGGAAATTAAATTCAGCATGTTGCATTCATGTTCTGGGTTCATCTGCTTACCTGTACATTCATAGTATATATTTTTATAAACTATACCGAATTTGGCCTTTTCATATCACAGTTTTTTTTTTATTGCAATAATAACAAACAACTATTACAGTATATAAAATAAACAGAAAATACAGTACATACGAAATCCTTTCAATAATAAACGAGTTATGGTTTAATAGATCTTTTTCATATCACTGTCTTCATTCAATAAGCCACTTACATTAAACTTTTCTTTATAATGGTTTTCTATGGGAGGAAAATGCATAATGTGAAAACTTTGAGCATTGCTTTCATATTCTGGGCACATCTGCTAACTTGTATATCTAGTTTGCAACGGTAATAAGATGTATACTGAGTATTGTCTTTTAATATTACGTTCTTAATTTATTAAGCCACGTCATTTTTTTTAGAACTCTTTTCTATGGGAGTAAAATACTTAACATGAAACTGCGCATTGCTTTCATGTTCTGGGCTCCTCTGCCTGTAAAGTCCTTTTAGAAAGGCAAATAATATCCACGTAGCTTTAAGGTGAATATAATATTAGTCATATCAACATTAGTTATTGTTAATGTTTTTAATTGTTGTTGGTCATTTAAATGTATGTTTTTTAAATGACAAGTGTCGGTATTGGTATCGGCAATACTGGCCCTGTATTTACTCGGTATCAGATCGATACCAAAATTTGCAGTATCGCACACCCCTATGTGTGAGACGCGGGAGCTGATGCCAGCCTGGAGATTGTCTGTGGGAGTGTCGACGGTTCTTGGTGCACACAGAACGAGCAGTAAGAAACGCCTAGGGCGAGGGGAGATTTTCCACTAGTTAATTGATTGCTGATGGTTTCATTATTTCGGGCGGATAAAAAAAAGTGTAAGAGATAATAATAGTAATAAAAACAAAAATGTGTCACCAAATACACTTGGGCGGCCGTTAATATACCTGGGCGGCCCGCCCAGGTAAAGTCTATGTGTGGGAAACACTGCATAAGTTACACACACACTTCTGAAGATGAGAGTTACTGAGTTTGCATGAAGTCCCAAAATCTAGCACTTGTCACTAGTTCTTAGATCGCAACCTGAGAAAATCACGAAAGCAGAGATTTGGCTTATCTTTACTGCTTTAAAGACTTTAACACCAGTTTCAACCATGAGGAGATTTTGTTTTACTTGCGTTTGAGTTGAACAGAGTTTTCCTCGTTGGCTTGTCTCAGGGAAACACGGCGCTTCTGATTGGCTGGCGACCTTCCTTTGATGACGTCTTTGGGATTCACTCACCGGTGAGTGGATGTTTTGCCTGGGGCAAGTTCAAGCTCACACCGGTGCCCAACGTTTTGCTACGGTTTCCGGGTTGAACAACATATTTCCTGGAAACGGTGTGCAACGAGGTTTGAGATACGTTTTCTCGTTTGATGGGTGTGTCAAAAATGTCAGCCCAATCAGCAGCAACGTGTATATAAACCACACAGTATTAAAGAGACACCTCGCACAATGGGTCCAAGTGAAGTCATTTACAAATGTGTCCGCTGCAGCTCGGTATATGCAACAATTGAAGATATTAGAAGACATGTTTGTCGTAAGAGTTTTATAGTAACATAGCATATCAACATGATGATGATGATGATGAATTTGTAAGTAAAAAATATGTAATTAACATCAAAATTAATTCACAAGGGCAAGTATATTGTTTGCACATGTTTATTTACATTAAAGGCAAAATAACTATAGTATATAATAAGTATAGATCTGGAACTTCTTTAAGTCTGTCTAAATTAATGTAATTGCAATGTCTTCTGGTCCATATCCTTTTCTTAGGAATGTGTGCTAGACACTGATTAATGTAACATAAAAATACTATACATATTTATATATTTTGCTATTGGATTGTGCAGTGACACTTTCATAAACTTTTCCATGCTCCTCTGATTATATAATGGTAAATATTACAAGTACAATATCATATCACAACAACAGTGATCAGCAATAATAAGCCTAATACTCACAATAAAAATAAT
This sequence comes from Schizothorax lantsangensis, assembly GCA_027422415.1. Taxonomy (NCBI): domain Eukaryota; kingdom Metazoa; phylum Chordata; class Actinopteri; order Cypriniformes; family Cyprinidae; genus Schizothorax; species Schizothorax lantsangensis. Next base: position 4,135,483 of record CM049847.1, on the reverse strand, counting down.
AAGGTCATTTAGATCATAACACAGTCTCGGAGGTAAGAAGTGGATTATCCTTCACCTGAAATGTTTGACTTTTCATCCTGAAATGCAAGGCAAATGTTGGATCACAATAATTAGGAACCACAGTTTCCACAAATCCCTTCACTCGATTGGGATGTTCTCTTTTATTCTGGACGGCAAGGGCAGTGACTGTAACATCGAGTGTATTTTGCAGTATTAAACACGTATATATAACGATTTCATTAGGCTCCGAGAATTCTTCAAAAAGAACATAAAGAATGTCCTTCTCAGCTGCCATAGTTGCAACACTTATGCCATCAGAACAGAGTGTTCAACGCATCACCGTTTATGTTTAATAAACGTTTTGCACCGTTTTTTCGGGGCTGAACGCGGCCCTGGTTACATGAAAGCTTCGGAAGTAGGTTGCCTTTTCTACGGATGGTGACATGCTCAAAGTTGAGAGTCTGGGTTGCGCGGAGTTCTTCTGAGATTTCGGCAGCGTCACAAAGCTTCAACGGAGTGTTTGAGAGTTCTGGATGGCCCAATCGCGTGATGCAGCGCGTGAGCGCACATTGGAGTGCGAGCAAAACAAAGGCGAGAGAGCTCCGAATCAGTTTGTGACATTAGGTTTTTACCGGCGCGACCATAGTATAAAGGGGCGCCGGGAAAATACATCATCCACTTCTTCGTCTGAAGCTTGCGTCCGAAGCATGGCACCGTGCCTAGAGGACGCAGTGTCTCGTTCCCTACTCTCAGGGAACCATGGTTACATACGTAACCTGAGACGTTCCCTTTCGAGGGAACTTCAAACTGCGTCCTCTAGGGGTCACTATGGGGAACGGAATACCCACGCCGCCATGCTGAGGGGAGTGCAAGCCAAGCACAAGAGGCGAGCACTAAGTACCAACTCTACCCGGCTAAGGGAGTTGCCCCTGGGATGGTTAGACGGCTGTCAGTGACATTATCCCCTATGGCCAACGACCCAAGCTGCATACCCTGAAACTTACCTGTTAAGGGCTGGGACTCCCGGACCCAGGGTAGAACTCGAAGGCTTCGAATCATAAGAAAGATTCCTTTAAGGGGATACGGCCAAGTGCCTAGGATAGTAGCTAGGTCCTGGCCTGTCACCCAGGGGCTACCGCTTGCTCTGCATGAGCTCACTGAGGGAACTGTCTCAACAGACCCTTGGTAGCAACACCCTATTCAAGTCAGTATCACTGTAATACATAGGTAGAGTGGGGCCCAAGGTGAAACCGGGGCCTGACCAACTCAAAGAAAGGGCATGAAGCCGCAGTGCGTAACCCCTACCGTACAGGATTTTAGAAAGAACGCAAAACACTTGATGTGCGATCTTACCACAACGTGGATTTTAGAAAGTGCACAGAGACTAGCGTGCGCACTTACCATAACATGGATTGTACCCGTTCTAGGGAATCACAGAGGCTGTTATCACCCACAAGTGAGCAGCTTAACGGGGAGGCAGAGAGAGGCCTAACAACCTGAAGTTGCTGATTTCGAGCTCTGGGGAGCAGAGAACCTAACTCTCAGCATGAGAGGGAACTCAGACGCTCAGAAGGGAGCGGCATGCTCATAGGTGACCCTCTACGGTGAGGGGAGCAATGCTAGCTTGACCAACCAGGAGAGCATGAGGCTGCTGTGACAGCTCCGGAGAGCGGAGAACTCAACTCTCAGCATGAGAGGGAACTCAGACGCTCAGAAGGGAGCGGCATGCTCATAGGTGACCCTCTATGGTGAGGGGAGCAATGCTAGCTCGACCGACAAGGAGAGCAACCTACCCGAGGCCGCTGAATCACAGCACTCGGAAGGGAGCAGTGTAAGTGACCCTCTAAGATGAGGGGAGCAATGCTGGCTCTATCATAAGGAGAGCAACCTAGCAGGGAGGCATAAAGAAGCCTAACAACCTGAGGCTGCTGTGACAGCTCTGGAGAGCAGAGAACCCAACTCTAGCATGAGAGGGAACTCAGACGCTCAGAAGGGAGCGGCATGCTCATAGGAGCAATGCTAGCTCGACCGACAAGGAGAGCAACCTAACAGGGAGGCAGAGAGAGGCCTAGCAACCTGAGGCCGCTGCATCACAGCGCTCGGAAGGGAGCCGCATGCTCATAGGTGACCCTCTAAGATGAGGGGAGCAATGCTGGCTCTACCCACAAGGAGCTCAGAAGGGAGCGGCATGCTCATAGGTAACCCTCTATGTTGAGGGGAGCAATGCTAGCTCGACCATAAGGAGATCACCTCTGAATCACAGAGCTCTGGGAAGCGGAGAACTCAACTCTCAGAATGAGAGGGAACTCGGACGCTAAGAAGGGAGCGGTATGCTCAAAGGTGACCCTCTATGGTGAGGGGAGCAATGCTAGCTCGACCATAAGGAGAGCAACCTAACAGGGAGGCATAAAGAGGCCTAACAACCTGAGGCTGCTGAATGACAGCTCTGGAGAGCGGAGAACTCAACTCTCAGCATGAGAGGGAACTCAGATGCTCGGAAGGGAGTGGCATGCTCATAGGTGACCCTCTATGGTGAGGGGAGCAATGCTAGCTCAACCAACAAGGAGAGCAACCTATCACAGAGCTCTGGGGAGCGGAGAACTCAACTCTCAGAATGAGAGGGAACTCAGACGCTCAGAAGGGAGCGGCATGCTCATAGGTGACCCTCATGGTGAGGGAAGCAATGCTAGCTCGACCACTGTAGACCCTCCAGAGAGGCTGCCACAATAGTGGCTATTTACTTACAGCCTAGCAGGGGAGAAGCACACTCTAGGCAAGGGCTCAGGGAGATTGCTACTCAAAAACCCCAGGAAGGGGAGCAGTCCCTGAGCTAGCACATAGATATCCTCAGATAGCCGTGCACCTTCCTCAATAAGAGGCGTCCCCTGCCAAGAACTGATAGTAAAAAAGACCCGCAGGTCCTGGAATTGCAGTGCTGGAGACCTGATGACCAAGAAGACTCCCACAGAAACCTACGACTGGGCCACACGATCCAGGGGTCTCATCCTAGCCTGGATCTAGTATCGACGATTGAGGTCATCACTGCACTGAGTCGAAAGCAAGAGGTGAAACACACCAAACGACAGGTCCCAGAAATACTGCAAAGAATGCTACACAATACCAGTGAACCATAGACTGGATCGTACTCACCCATCCATGGTTCCTGTGCATGAGATCAGTCCCGGAGGCGAAGTACGAAGAGTCTGGTCCGGACAATCAGTAAGGTAGTTTCTATGAAACATAGATCTAGTTTCCCACCTAACCTCGGTCAGGTTGGAGTTAACGGTGGCTGCAGGGGAATTAGAGAGGGGAAGATGAGGGCAGATGACATGGCCCCCCTGAGGGAAGGGAGTAGATGTTCAAGTCTTACTCTGGTCCGGATGAGAGCGTTGAGAACGCCTCGTCTGGATCACCTCTCACAGATCTTGCCTACCTCTCTTTGACCCGCGCCTCCCTCTAGCCCTACCCACAGGCGGGGGAGGGGCACAAGCCGCGACACTAACCTTCTGTGCCCATCTCTGTCCAGACAGAGATGGGCCAGGACCCCTGCGTTGTTTGGGCTCAGACCTGGATGCTGCCCTTATCCAGGTCTTTCAGCAGATCAGCCTGGTATGCCTGAAGCACCGCCATCGTGTGCAACGAAGCGACAGCCTGACCTGCTGCTGCGCACTTTTGAAGGGGCTTAGATGGCAAGGAGGGAGCCTTGAGAGAGGATGTCTCGCCCACAGAGAGATAGCTGGCTAGAGTCTCTTCCACAGGGGGCATCCCCTTATAGCCGTTTTCACGCATCCCCTTAATGTCAGCATGACTGGTATGCTGAAACCTATGAATGCGAGAGGAAAACGGCTTTTTTTTTTTTAACTCCGCAGCGCCACCATCTTGGCCCGCTTCCACGGCAAGTTAAGCCTCGCCGTGGCGTGTTCCATAACCTCCAACAATTCGTCATACGCAGGGCAGGAGGATTGAGAGGGCCCGGTCTCAACTTTTTCGCCCTCATACATCTCCTGCTCTTCTCTGGGCATAATCCAGCAGAGCACCAGCCGCTGGATCAGATGATGTCAGCGAGATCGCATCATCATCATCCAGCAACTCACCCTCGTTCGCGGCCGATGAGCGTGAGAAGGAAAGCCCCCTCTCTAACTCATCAGCCAGATCCGCCTGCGAGCCCCACGAGCTCATTTCCCTCCGTGCCTCGGCAACCGTGGGTCTTGAACCGCGGGAAGCAGATGGCTGCCCCTCCTTCCTCGAAAAGAGAGACAGACGAGAGCGGAGCTTTCTCATAGAAAAAAGCTCACAGTGCACGCATATTGCCCCCTCGATGACATTGCGTGCGTGCTCCTCGCCCAAACAAAAGACGCAAATATCGTGTGTGTCATCAGGTGTCAAATAACGAGGACACGGATGCACACATCTCTTAAATGCCTTGCTAGTGCTCGCCATAGTAACAGTAGAAAAAACGTTCTTACCAGTAGAATGCACGCTTCAAACAAAACAGTCATTGAAGACGAAGAAGATGGATGACGCATTTTCCCGGCGCCCCTTTATACAGTGGTCGCGCCGGTAGCGACGTCATAGGCTGTCGCCGGCCAACAGGTGGTGTTTTTGTATGTATGCTTCAGACACGGGTAACGCTGACGGCGTTCCCCATAGCGACCCCTAGAGGACGCAGTTCGAAGTTCCCTCGAAAGGGAACCATACATCAATGGAAAGCTTATTTATTCAGCTGTATAAAACTGTATAAGTATATATAAAGCTGTATAAATATATTCAGATGTATTAATCTCAATTTTGAAAAATTGACCCTTATGACTGGTTTTGTGGTTCAGGATCACATATGTTGTGTGAAAGAACTCTTTAGTTCTTGATACAAAAGATCTCTGTTGTTCTCCTGATTGGATTAGATTTTGTCACTCCGACAAGGCGTTGACAGGAAATCGACCCAGACCATTGGCATCATGTGATGGTGTGATTAGTTTAGACCTCGTGATGGTTTTTTTTGGGGGGGGGGATCTTTAGATTCTTCTGGAATGTGTCTGTTCTGCAGAATATTGGGCTCAAAGCACAAAGCTGCTACACACAGCTCTTTAATATGTACCTCCCCCCTTCTTCAAAGGACCATAAGTAATTGGACAGTTGACTATAAAGCCATTTCATGGATAGATGTGGGCTATTCCTTCATTATTTCTACATCAATTAAGCAGGTAAAAGGTCTGAAGTTGATTCGAAGTGTGCCATTTGCATTTGGAAGCTGTTGCGGTGAACCCACATCATGCAGTCAAAGGAGCTCTCCATGCAGGTGAAACAGGCAATTGTTAGGCTTCAATAGCAAAACAAATCCATCAGAGACATAGCAGGAACATTTGGAGTGGCCAAATCAGCAGTTTGGTACATTCTGAGAAAAAAAGAACACACTGGTGAGCTCAGCAACATAAAAAGGCATGGCCGTCCATCGGGGACAACAGTGGTGGATGATCAGAGAATCAAGTCAAGTTGAGCTTTATTGTCATTCCGCTACATGTGGGGACATACAGTGGAACGAAATGTCGTGCCTCACAGGTCCACGGTGCTACATAAATACAGACATACAACAATGAAGTAAAACACTATAAACCTATACACTAGTAGTGCATGAGCATGTAAACATACATATATTGCTGAGTCTTATTGTGGGATTGTGTACACACAGCAGTGTGAGGAAAAGTGTCTAGTGCGCATAGAGGAGAGTGTGTTACTACAGGTGGTTTGTACAGGCCCACTCACCTGTGTGTGGCACACTTGAATTGCACAAAAAAGTTCACACAGTTTTTTTCTTTGGTGTGGTAAGGTTGGGGGGTGTTTGGAGAGGGGGGAGGGATGGTCTATGTATCAGGAGGTAGGGGTTTGCATGGTTTTTTTAGAGGAGGGCGGGGTGATTTGGGTTCAGGGCTCTCACAGCCTGGGGGAAAAAGCTGTTGAGCAGCCTGGCGGAGCGGGCTCTGATGATACGGTACCGTCTTCCTGATGGTAGGAGCTGGAAGAGACTGTGGGAGGGGTGGGTGGGGTCCTTCACGATGCTGTTGGTTTTGCTGGAGCATCGTGCAAGGAAAATGTCCAGGATGGATGGGAGAGGGGCACGATGATCTTTGCAGCTGTGTTCACTGTCCGCTGGAGGGTCTTGCGGTCAGCAGCACTGCAGTTCCCGTACCAGACAGTGATGCAGCTGGTCAGCACACTCTCAATGGTGCCCCTGTAGAATGTGGTGAGGATGGGTGGTGGGAGACTTGCTCTTTTCAGGAATCTTCTCTATGGTAAAGAAAAACCCTTTCACGACATCCAGCCAAGTGAAGAACACTGTCCAGGAGGTAGGCGTGTCACTGTCAAAGTCTACATTCAATAGAAGACTTCACAAGAACAAATACAGAGGGTTCACCACAAGGTGCAAACAAGGCCAGGATAGACTTTGCCAAAAACATCTAAAAAAAAGCCAGACCAGTTCTGGAAAAGCAATCTTTGGCTGGCTGAGATTCAGATCAACCTGTACCAGAATGACAGGAAGAAAAGTCAAGTCAAGTCACTATTATTTCTAAAGCGCTTTTAACAATGCAAATTGTGTCAAAGCAGCTTTACATCAGCTTGATATAAAGCTGGGTGGTTTTACATCAGCTTTACAGTATTTAGACGGGGAAATAGTGTGTACTAAATAGTGTCATTCTCCTCTGGCCAGACAAAATCAGCAGTTTAAATCCAGGCTGCAGCAGAGTCAGATTGTGCAAAGGACTCATCTGGTTCCTGTGGTCTTGTCCCGATGGTCGTCTAGGAAACAGGTTCATCACTGGGGATCAGTCTTTGGGGCTCATATAGTTGTCCTGGTCTCCGCTGACATTCAGGGCTGTAGAGGTCATCTCTAGGTGCTAATCCACCATCTGATCTGGATATGGACTGGATCCGGGTGGCTGCAGTGACCATCTGATCTGGATACAGTCTGGATCTGGGTGGCTACGGTGACCTCGGAATAAGAAAGAAACAGTCTAATATTAGCATAGATGCCGTTCTTCTAACGATGTAACAAGTACATCTGGTGTTTTGGGAAGTGTTCCCAGTTCCGGTTGACCTAATTAATGCAGCCTAACAATCCTTTAACGGATTTGAATTATAGAAATGCGATAGTGTATTATGTGTAAACCAGGTTAAAGAGATGGGTCTTTAATCTAGATTTAAACTGACAGAGTGTGTCTGCTTCCCGAACAGTGTTAGGTAGATTGTTCCAGAGTTTGGGCGCTAAATAGGAAAACGATCTCCCGCCTGGTTCTAGTAAGAACTCTAGCTGCTGCATTTTGAACCAGCTGGAGTTTGTTTATTAAATGCGCAGAGCAACCACCCAATAAAGCATTACAATAATCTAGCCTCGAGGTCATGAACGCATGAATTAATGTTTCTGCATTTGACATTGAGAGCATAGGTCGTAATTTAGATATATTTTTAAGACGGAAAAATGCAGTTTTACAAATGCTAGAAACATGTTTTTCGAAGGAAAGATTTCTATCAAAAAATATGCCTAGGTTCCTAACTGATGACGAAGAATTTACAGAGCAGTCATCAAGTATTAGACAGTGATCTAGGTTATTACATGCAAAAGTTTTTGGTCCAATAATTAACACCTCTGTTTTTTCCGAATTTAGCAGTAAGAAATTGCTAGTCATCCAGTTTTTGATATCAACTATAAATTTAGTTAGTTTTGCAAATTGGTATGTTTCATCGGGTCGCGAAGAAATATAGAGCTGAGTATCATCGGCATAGCAGTGAAAGCTAACATCATGTTTCCTAATGATATCTCAAAAGGGTAACATGCAAAGCGTGAAAAGTAAGGGGCCTAGTACTGAGCCTTGAGGTACTCCATACTGCACTTGTGATTGGTATGATACCTCTTCATAAACTGACACAAATTGATGGCAGTCAGATAAGTACAATTTGAACCATGCCAGTGCACTTCCTCTAATGCCAACAGCATTTTCTAGTCTATTTAAAAGAATGTTGTGGTCGATAGTGTCAAATGCGGCGCTAAGATCCAGTAGCACTAATAGAGAGATACTACCACGATCAGATGATAAGAGCAGGTCATTTGTAACTCTAATGAGAGCAGACTCAGTACTATGATATGGTTTAAAACCTGACAGGAAATCCTCACATATAGCATTTTTCTCTAAGAAGGAACATAATTGTGATGATACTACCTTTTCTAAGATGTTTGACAGAAAAGGGAGATTCGAGATCGGTCTGTAAATAATTAATTATTTGGGGTCAAGTTGTGTTTTTTTTAATGAGAGGCTTAATAACAGACAGTTTGAAGGTTGTTGGGACATATCCTAACGACAATGATGAGTTAATAATATTCAGAAGAGGATATATTACTTCTGGAAGCACCTCTTTTAGGAGCTTAGATGGAACAGGGTCTAACATACAGGTTGTTGTTTTAGATGAAAAAAAGTAGGGAGAAAGCTTGGAACAGCTCATGATCCAAAGCATACAACATCATCTGTGAAACATTGTGGAGCAGTGTGATGGCATGAGCATGCATAACTTCCAGTGGCACTGGGTTACTGGTGTTTAGCGATGATGTGACAGAAGACAGAAGCAGCCGGATTAATTCTGAAGTGTATAGGGATATACTCTCTGCCCAGAGAGTCACACCGCATGCGTGAGCAGCACATGAGCAGCGCGTATTTTTTTCGGCGTGCATGTTAACAAAAGCGTGCATTCACACTGGGAGCAGGAGCAGCGCGTGAGTGTCAAGCAGGAGCGTCGCGTGAGCAGCAGTGCCGCAATTGTTTCGGCGCCGAGTCTATTTTTGCTGTGCCACTTACGCTGAATTAAAGTCACAGTGCATTGTTCTTGATCAAAATTGACATTAAATTTTATTTAATTAAAATTAAAAATAACAAATTTCACCATAAAATCATGTAAGTGATGTGTTTCGTGTTTCACAATCACCATATGAAAAAATAAAAAGCACGAAAACACCACTTCCACAAGTTTTTGTCCAAACTTCAAAGGTCTGTTAAATTAATAAAACTATAGGCATTTGTTAGCTTTAATATTACTTTTTCAATTCAATTATTCAATCCGATTACACTTTATTGTTGGAATTCTTTCCAAAATTTGTCTTGGATCTCACAGCATGTCTCACATCAATCACATCGATAATTACTAAACAAACAATACAATAGATGCACCTTAATACAAAAAAACAACAGTATATACATAAACACACGGCTACAGTGCAATAGAATAGTGAGTTCTTTCTATTTTCCAGAGCCCAGAGGCCTATTTGAACCCCCAATTTATTAATTTTGCAGACTGATAGCCTACACAAAAGATTTACGTAACATGGCCAATTCAATATGCAACTCTAAGCCTTCTGTTAGATGGCAAAAATGAATATTCCTCATACAAAAAGTGAGAAGGGTCAGGCTAATTTTTCCTGACAGGGTCGGCAATTTTTTCGTATAGGCTACACATCTTGAAAACTTGATTCAAGTTTATCGTGTAAACTACCTATATATAATATTATTTACATATGTGTGTGGGACAGAGGGGATGGGGACACGGTCGCATCAAAGCACATGGCACACAGTGTTCGGAGGAGAATGCTGGAAAATATGACAGAAATGACTCGTCTGTATTGCAGTACAAGCCGCGGTTCAGCTATGGTTCAGCTACGTGCGACAAACGCTGCCAGTATGAAAGCACAATGGGCGCGCGCTGCTCCTGCTCTGCATACGCACCGCTTCTTTTGGGGGGCAGTCGTGGCCTAATGGATAGCGAGTCGGACTTGTAAGCAAGGCACCGAACCCCCAACTGCTCCCTGGGCGCTGTAACATGGCTGCCCACTTAGGATGGGTTAAATGCAGAGAATACATTTCACTACTGGTTATATACTCTCTATATAATTGTGTATGTGACAAATAAAAATAATCTTAATCTTAATCTTAATCTTAATCTTCTGCTCCACTCATGTGCCGCTCACACTTGCAGTGTGAAACGGGCGGTGTTTTGTTGCATAGTGGTGTTTGTCATTTCCACCCTTCACAACTCCAACTCTATTGTTTCAAATCAAACAGAACGGCTTTGTGCTGGATTTGGGCAAAATGAACGCATACCTCTCTGTCCAATCCTCTTTGAAAACTCTATTTTCTTCATCAACTTTCCTTTCCCTGTAAACTGATATCCTAACGCATCCAAACGTTCACTGCAGTCAAGGTTAAGTGTCACCTGATTACCCCATCTGATTAAGTCAAACGTTATACGCTCACTGGATGTCATGACAAAAATGTCACCCAGGAAAACTTTTAATCATCTTCGCTCTCATTTCAGACCATCTCCAAAAAGACTTAAAAAAAAAAAAAACTAAACAAATGATTTACATGTTTAACATGCGTTTATAGGTAGGAAATCCACACTTTTAATCCCTTACACACAATTAATGCTCTTGAAATATGAAATGGAGGCGGTCCGGATCCAGACTGGAGTCTGTACTTTGAGAAGCACTGGTGTAAACATTTGTATTACTTTCATATTGTATTATATTGTTTTATGTTTTACAGAACATTACCAATTAAACCCAATTAATCAAACAGTATGAGCCAAACAGCTCCAGACCAGTTCTGGACTAGTAGGAGACAGGAGAATGGTCACAGAAGCAAGGGTCAGAGTCCAGGGCAGGCCATGAGAATCGCATCTACAATCCAGTCGGAGATTCTCTGTTTGGAGAAAGCCTTCCCCTTCTGCTGTCCTCCAAAGCAGACAAAGAGCTGTTCAGACCATCTGAAACTCTGTGTGCATTCCAAATAGATGCACAGGGCACACACAGGGCACAACAGAGACAGGTCGGGGTCTCCCTCGTCAGAAATGTTACGACGCCCTGTGCCTTTCTTAGGTTTTTCTTTTTCTTTCTTAGGAACGAGATGAGCATGCTTTTACTCTTAAGAAATTAGAACTGGAGTTTGCTGCCAGGCGTGCTGAGTCTCCTGAACCTCTGACCCACTTAATTCCTCAAGAGCCATCTTTTGATGTTACCAAAAATATTTGTCTTGTGCCACCCTTCTCAGAGAAGGATGTTGACCGATATTTTGCTCATTTTGAGAGAGTAGCAACTACACTGAAGTGGCCTAAAGAAGTGTGGCCACTTATGTTGCAGTGTGTGCTTACAGGCAAAGCCCAAGAAGTATGACGTTGTTAAAACTGCAGTCCTGCATGCTTATGAATTAGTTCCTGAAGCATGTAGGGAATGCACGGAAATTAGAACGGCACGCTTTTGTGGAGTTCGCTCGAGAGAAAGAGAGACTGTTTGATAGGTGGTGTGTTTCACAAAAAGTAGAGTCTAGGAAAGACTTAAAACAACTTATTCTTTTAGAGGACTTTAAGAATCTTCCTGAGGCAGTAGCTGTCTACTTAAATGAGCAAAAAGTGAAATGACTAGATGAAGCTGCTGTGTTGGCTGAGGAATATGTTTTAACTCATAAGCGTGTTCCTGAGTGCTGGGTTAATAATCAGGTGGAAAATAGTAATTTTACCCCTAGGAATAGGCAGCCTAATATTGGAAATATTAACCCTATATGATCATTTCCTCCCCCTAATTCCAGCCATTCTCCTATGGGTAAGGCAGAGATTACATGTTTTTATTGTAAGAAGGTAGGCCATAAGGTGTCTGATTGTTCAGCTCTTAATTAAAATGGAAAATCTGTCAAACTAGTGGGCTTAGTCATTTGCAATAATGGTTGTTCTAACAAGAATTGTGAGGGGGACTTCAATGGTTTACAGAAGATTACACCGTCAGTTTCTAAAGATTGTAATGAAATAGATTATGCTCCCTTTATCACAGATGGACTTGTGACTCTGCCAGATCAGCAATCTGGTGTGCCTGTCCGCATACTTAGGGACACGGGGGCTGCTCAGTCCTTCTTGTTGGCTGGTGAGTTGCCACTTTCGGAGCAAAGTGCTACTGGAACACTTGTGTTGGTTCGCATATTTTTCCTGTTGCCCCTTTACAACCCATCCCTGCTCTTGCAAACCCCTTCGAACACTTGCTTGCTGACTGTGTGGGTCCTTTGCTCCGGTCAAAAGCTGGACATAGTTTTTTATTAACTATTACGTGTCAATCTACCCGTTACCCAGCAGCATATCCTTTAAGGTCCATTACATTGTATCCATATCCTTTAAGGTCCATTACAACTAAGTCTGTTTTAAAGGCTCTTACTGGTTTCATGTCCACCTTCGGGATACCGGAGATTATTCAAAGTGACCAAGGGTCCAATTTTATGTCCAAGCAGTTTTCTAGAGCATTACGACAGTTAAGAACCAGTCATAATATATCAAGTGTGTACTATCCTCAAAGCCAAGGACCCTTTGAACGCTTCCATCAGACGTTAAAGTCTCTTTTACGTTCTTATTGAGCTAGGGTCTTATTGGGAAGAGGACTTACATTGGTTACTCTTGGCAATCAGGGAAGTTGTCCAAGAGAGCACTGGATTTAGCCCCAATGAACTAGTCTTTGGACATGCTGTAAGAGGGCCAACAGCTGTGTTAGCAGATGAATGGTGCGTTACAGAGACACCCGAGAATGTTTTGGATTATGTTAGTGCTTTTCGCTATAGGCTTTATGAAGCCAGGGGTGCTGCTATACGTAGATTAGGTAAGTCCCAGTCCAAGATGCAGCGTTTGTTTAACAAAAAGGCTGAAAGGAGGAGTTTTAAGGTTGGTGACCAAGTGTTGGCATTGCTGCCTGTTATAAATAGGCTGTTCCAGGCAAAACTTAGTGGCCCGTATAACATTGCTAAGTGTCTCTCTGATAATAACTACCTCATTAGTACACCTGAAAGACAGAAAAAGGTGCAGGTTTGCCATCTTAATTTACTGAAGCCATATTTTCCATCATATTTTCCATATTTTCCATCTGTTCCATCTTTGTAATTGCCCCTACTACTACTACTGTTGGTTATTTCATGTCCGATTGTACTTCATGCACTGTAAATCAGAACTTGGAGTCTCCTGGTTCCACCAGTGAGGAGGTTGAAGATGGTGTGAATGGTCTTTCTCAAGCAATTGTGGAAGGACGTCTTAAGAACACCCAGGTTTTAGCCAACCTCGAAGTACATCTTTTTCATCTGACAGTCCAGGAGAGAGTAGATATTACGGAGTTAATTAACTGTTTCCCTTCCTTGTTCCCTGATGTTCCAACTCGTACCTCTGTGATTCATCATGATATTGATGTTGGTACAGCAGCATTTAAACAGCATGCAAATTGTGTTAATCCTAGGAAGAGGGAAATATTAGGTAAGGAAGTTGAATATCTTCTAGCTCATGATCTTGCTGATCCCAGTTTCAGTGCATGGAGTTCCCCCTGTATACTGGTTAATAAACCAGATGGGACATATTGATTTTGCACTGACTATAGAAAGCTTAATGCTGTGACAAAGCCTGACTGTTATCCTTTACCACAGTGTGATGATTGTGTCGATAGAGTTGGCTCTGCTCAGTTCGTGGGCAAATTTGATCTCTTGAAAGGATACTGGCAGGTGCCTTTAACCGATCGAGCAAAGGATTTGTCTGCTTTTGTGACACCTGGCAACTTCTTGCAGTATAAGGTTATGCCATTTGGAGTACGGAATGTTCCAGCTACATTTTAACGTCTTGTTAACAGTGTTTTATATGGGATATAGGATGTGAGGCTTACCTTGATGATGTGGTTTTATATAGTAATACCTGCATTGATCACTTGTCACAAGTCAAGGAACTCTTTTCTCGTCTCGCCGCTGCTAACCTTAATATAAACCTGGCCAAATATGTAGAAGCGAAGATTGAGGCTATCTGTGAATTCCCTGTACCTCAAAACCTACATGACCTTCGCAGATTTTTGGGTATGGCAGGGTACTATAGAGGGTTTTGTAGCAATTTTGCTACAGTTGTGGTGCCATTAACGGATCTTCTTAGTACCAGAATACCATTTGTGTGGTCAGAGAAATGTCAGGAAGCATTTAACAATGCAAAAATGTTGTTGGCTACCGCTCCTGTACTTTTGGCCCCAAATTTCAACAATCCTTTCAATGCTGCAGTGGATGCCAGTGAGAGTGGCACTGGTGCTGTTTTAATGCAGGTGAACTCGAATGGCATAGAGCATCCAGTATGTTATTTTTCTAAGAAGTTTAATCGCCACCAATGAGCTTACTCTACCGTGGAGAGGGAGGCACTTGCTCTAATTCTTGCTGTGCAACAAGTATTTTACTTATACTAAATATAAACTCAAAGATGCACTCGTCAAAGAGACATGCCAGTCAAAAACTGTAATGTTGTGGAAAAGCTGGGGAAAACAGGCAGAGGCAAGGATTTATGTGCAGGCATTTCATGGAAAAACTAGAACAAACAATAAGCCAAAAACTAAAGGAAACAAAGAACTGAATGACGGGCAGACAGACAACCATCATATTCAACAACTCACAAAGAACTAAAGAAACACTGGGGTCACATATATCCTTATATATATATAGGAGGCTAACAAGCTGAACAATATAAGATACAAACTGACTACAAACCCCACGGGAGACAAGAAGTGACATAAACATCCAAGACAAGGCGCAGAGAACATGTAACACTAACAAGAAAGAGCTGTTTTGTGAGGAGAGCAATCACGTTTATTTTCTAAAACCAAAATAATACAAAATTGCAAAAAAATGAAATAAATAATAATATATAATAATAATAATAATAATAATGGTTGTCTGCACATTTTAGAGTGGCCTTTTATTGTGGCCAGCCTAAGGCACACCTGTGCAATAATCATGCTGTCTAATCAGCATCTTGATATGCCACACCTGTGAGGTGGATGGATTATCTCGCCAAAGGAGAAGTGCTCACTAACACAGATTTATGAACAATATTTGAGAGAAATAGGCCTTTTGTGTACATAGAAAAAGTCTTAGATCTTTGAGTTCAGCTCATGAAAAATGGGGGCAAAAACAAAAGTGTTGCGTTTATAATTTTGGTCAGTGTATATATATATACTGTATATAAAAGATACAAAGCTGCATATGTGATGCACATCGGTTATGCTCATCTTTGGTATCTACTCTGAAGGCAACTTGAGTGAAACAGCTCCATATTTAACAAAGGACATACAAAGACCTGAACCAGAAGTGACACAACCTGTTTTAAAGAATATGAAAGTTCATTGTACATAATAACCCTATTACGCTTTCAACAATTACACTTGAAGAGAGCACATACTTTGTCAAAATGAGCCTAAAATGCAAAAATATAAGCATTATTGGAATGATGAAGGTCAATTTCCAAAAGCACAAACATAAAATAACATTTAAAAAAAAAAAAAAAAAAAAAATTGCCGTATGAGGTATTTTCACTGTTTGTTTTTAAACCAGTTAGGGTCAATTGATTTTGATTTATTTTTCATAAACAATTCAAAACAGAAAAGCTATTGATTATGTTAAAAATGCTGTTATAAATTGTACCTGCAAGTTCATGTGTAGTTTCTGTCTGTATTTAATTTGAGGATGTCAGTATTGCCTCCCAGAGCTGCTGTTTTATACTGTTGTCCATCCACATAGATCTTCCTTTTAAAAGGTGCTTCACAGGTTCTCAATAGGTTTGAAGTCAGGGGATGATTGTGGCCACACCATGATACTTTCTAATTTTATGTCCATAGCAACCAAGGGTCAATAGTGTCCTTTGCAGCATGGGAGGGTGCATTGTCCTGCATAAAAATCATTACATCGTTTCATTTTAGAAGGTATGAGGTTGGTTAGGAACTCCACATACCCTGAAGAGGTCATTTTAACACCCACAGGACCCCTAAAAGGTGTCACGAATCCGGTCTGTGGCCTTCCGCCCGATAGCCACCAGAGGTCGCCTCTCCATCATATTGACTCTCACACCACACAGCACACTGGACTGCATTTCCCATCATCCACTGCACTGACGACACACACACAGCTGATTACACTAATCATGCTCACACCTGAGAACTATCACACAATCACTATCACCCAATCACACACTCTTTATAAGCCTTGGACTTTCTCTCTGTGAGTGCCGAGTATTGTATTGCGTTTATCACTCTCATAGCGATAGCTACTCCATGGAGCCCAAGTCATAGTCATAGTCATAGTCATAGTCATAGTCATAGTCATAGTCATAGTCATAGTCTTGCTTTACCTTGTGTGTTCTCTTGTGTTTTGACTCCTGCCCATGTTTTCTGGATTTACCCTTTTGCCTTGCCATTCGGACTCTGTTTGCACCTGGATTGGATTATTGCCCTCGTACCTGGATTACCCCTTCTGTCAAGCCCCTTGGATATTGTACGCCGATCGCCGACCACGCCTATTTATTTGAGTACTCTTCTGTCTTGCCCTCTCTATACCTGTTTGCTGTTTGTCCAACCCTGCCTGTTATTGACAATGCCTGTAAATAAAAGCTTGCACTTGGATCCGCACGTCTCATGTCTTGTCCGCCCCGTTACAAAAGGACCTTCCATCTTACTTCCCAATTTTCCAGCCCAAATCATAACTCCGCCACATTCCTTGCTGATGTCACAGTCTTGTTTGAACATGGTGACCATTCACCAACCATCCAGAACTTTGTCCATCTGGACAATCACAAATCACTTTTTTATTGTCACATCATCACAGCACATGCGCCTTTGTGAGTGAAATTCTTGAGAGCGTGCTCCAGACAGTGCAGAACAATTAACATATAGACAGTACCATTACATACTTACAGACTTATACAGATGACAATGTGCAAAATGCACATACATATACTCAGTACACACAGTGTACTATTAGACATACTTACAGTTATCAATACACATTATACACCGTATGTACACACTCTACATTATGTACACATATATACACACACAATAATATGCAAAGGTGCAGCAGATTATATATAAGCTGGATACACAAATGTCATGGATGTGCATTGGATGGTATCCAGTGGTAGCAGATAAATTGTTGTATTAGTGCAGTGTGTACGTGTAGTCCAGTTTGAACTGTGTTGGAGTTAAAGTGCAGTGCGTGGCATATCGTAAAGTGGGAGTGTGCTGTAGGGTGTATTAGTTCTGACTGTTCATTAGCCTGATAGCCTGTGGGAAAAAGCTATCCCTCAGTTGGCTAGTGCGTGATCGGATGCTGCGGAGACGTCTTCCTGAGGGCAGCAGAGAGAACAGTCTGTGGGACGGGTGGCTGGAGTCATTGATGATCCTCCAGGCTTTCCTTATACAATCCAATGTAGCATAGCATTCATCAGTGAAATAAACTGTTTGAAAATAAGTCTTCATGTCTTTCTGAGTCCACTGCAAATGTTCCTCTTTGTGAGCTTTGGTTAGAGGTGGCCAAATGCAGCTTAATGCACGATTGTCACCCTCTGGAGAATCGAGAGGTTCTTGAGACTCCAGAGACCACAGCGCAGCCAAATAACTGTTTACTGGTCATCAGTAACGTATTTATTTATTTTTTAAAATATAGCTGCCCTTTTAATACTATTATTTTGTCTAACAGAAACTTTCCTCTAGCCTTCTTCTGTGCTCTGATTTATTTACACATCTTTTGACAGCTTGATCACTAGTCAGTTTTTGCGAAATATCAATTGTTTTCATGCCTTTCGCAAGACGTTGCACAATTTCATGCTTTTCTCCTCCAGAAAGATAACACTGTAACTTGCTTTATAATGTGGAACAACCTCTTTAAGTAGGTTTTCAATTTACATGAGAAGGCCTGGCAAACTATTTAACAAACCTTAGATTAATACCAGTTATCTAAAAAGATAGATAGATAGATAGATAGATAGATAGATAGACCAATTTTTTTAATCATAGATAAAATCTTGAGATTTTTGACCACTGATGTAAACTGTTCCTGGCTTACATTTCAGAAATCAGCTTATCCTGATTAATTTATTATGTCAGTCTTTCTTATTATTTATTTATTTACTTACTTATTTATTTATTTATATTTATAACATATATTCATATTTTAGGCTGAACATGCAGAGTAACTCCTATAGAATTTTGTTCCATATTCCCAGTTTTTCTACAATAATGTTGCTCCTGTCTTTTTTTATTTTATTTTATTTTATTGCTGCTGTGTTTTTTTATTATTATGAACATTATATCAATCGATAAAAAGCAGTTGCAATAGTCAAGTCAAGTCAAGTCACCTTTATTTATATAGCGCTTTTAACAATACAAATTGTGACAAAGCAACTGCACAATATCAAAATGGGAAAATAGTGTCAATAATGTGAAATGACAAGATTAAACACTCAATTTTCAGTTAAAGGCATTTCATTATTGAATTCAGTGATGGCATCGTCCAGCTCAGTTCAGTTCAAAAAGTTTCTGTTCAATCAAGTCGACGATATTGCTGGAAATGAAGTGTCCCCAACTAAGCAAGCCAGAGGCGACAGCGGCAAGGAACCAAAACTCCATTGGTGACAGAACGGAGAAAAAAACCTTGGGAGAAACCAGGCTCAGTCGGGGGGCCATTTCTCCTCTGGCCAGACGACACAGCAGTTCAATTCCAACTGCTGCAAAGTCAGATTGGATGGCTCAATATAAAAATACAAAATAATAATAATAAAAAGAAAATTAAATAAATAAATAAAATATTATAACAAAACAAATCAATTACTAGTCAGGGGTATAAAATGAAACAAAACACATTTTATTCAAAGGAATAGATTAAACAGCTTACAAATTTCAACTGTTTTTAAAGCCTTCTTATTATTTGTTATTTCTTAATGACTCTGTTTCAATTCCAAATATTATGGTTTATTGGAATGCTTTTGTCTCTGATATTACGAATTATACATCGTATATATCCTGTTAATACTGTCTTAAGAAATATAAAAAAGATATTGATACAAACTGTTCTTTTTGCAAACAGCACCCAGAGACTATAATGCATTTATTTTGGCACTGCCATTACCCTAAATTGTTGTGGAAAAACCTTTTCTTATTTGTTATTGAGAATATTGATAAAAAAAATTCTTTACTTTGGGAATATGTTTTGTTTGGTTTTGTTAATTCAAAAAAGTGAATTTACAGAAAAACTAATTGTAGGCTACATAGCCTACTTAAAGGGGTCCTATTATGCTTTTTCACTTTTTGAATTTTAGTCAGTGTGTATGTTTGGGCATAAAAAAAGTCCACTCCAAAGGGAAATATTTAGTTTAAAAAAAATCCCTTTTCAAGAACTACAACGAATTGCTCATTTGAACTACAGCGTTGATTTCCAGTGTTTGTGACATCACAAAGTGGTTCATCATTAAAATAAATGGTTGGCGGGTGGGGAGAACGCTTGGTTGAGCACTGCACGTTTCAAAATCAAAACCCGGTGTGGGTGTTTTTATATCACTTTATTTCTGAAGGAAACCGACTGTCTTCAGAAAATTATGGATGTCATTTTCATTTCATCTTGTATGTAATGTCTGATAAAGCAGCGTTTGTGAGCAGAGCTCTGCTTTGTGTACAGGGTTACCGGGGAAACCTCGAGCTCTGCCGCTCCAACAGCGCCTCCTGCTGGCAGAGAATTAATTTGCATATATATGCCGCCACAAATAGTGTAAGTCTGTAGGACTATGTTATAAATAAATTCAACTGTATAACAGTTTCACTGCAATTCATGTTATAATGTTAGAATTAAAGAACAATAAACATAATACATATTACCGTTGCTTATCTGTACATAGTAAATGCAGTTATTTTTAAGCTGTTGTTGGCATCCTATCTAAAAGGTGATTTAGCCAAAAACAACAACAACATCAATAACATTACCACTTTATTATGTCTTGTAATATCCGTGCGTGCAAAGGTTCTGCGCGATCCTCTTGTTCAATATTCTAGAGGTCTGAATTATATTGACGAACTTGCTGTTTTGGCAAGGGGCGGAGCAGTACTGAAACACCATCTAAGCTGTTCGCCAATCACAACGCACTGGGACAGCTAACCAATCACAACATATTTCGTTTTTCGGAAGGCGGGCCTTCATCAAACCCGGAACTAATCGAGCCGTTTGTGCCAGGCTGGGGAGAAAGGTATTGTAATAATGTGAATTATGTGAAAAATAATGCGATTTTCGAACCACCAAGCATGAGAACATAATAGGACCCCTTTAATCTCCTTATTTTGTTTACAAAATTTTATATACATTAATGTAAATTTTCATGTCAGAAGCCACTGTTTTATGTATTGCTTGCTGAAATACAGCATTACTTTGAGACTATTTTTTGCTGCTGTGTTGTTACAGCTCATGAACACTTCGTGACGTTGTAGCCAGTGTGCGCGTTCTCGTGGAGCTTTTCCGGTGGCGTTTCCTGTGTTTGTAAACTGACCTGAGCTGGAATAAAAGAGCGAAATTGAGCAGTACTAAGGTAAGATTTATGAGCACTACATGTAGAGCTTCAATAGAAATGATTATTGCTGCTCTATTATCTTTCTGTATGATGTGGTCTTCTGCGCTTTTAGAGGCCTCGAGAGATAGAGATTTGATTATAGAAAGCTAACGTTATATGTGCACGAAACACACGATCGCGTTTAAAATAAACTCCAGCTCAGATCAAATCATTCCTGACTGATGCGAGACATGCGGTGACATGTTTAGAGGTTTTTAAATAAATGAAGTTCGACTGAATGAAAGGATTAACGTTAGGTGTGTTTGCTGAGGATTGTTGTTTCGCGAGGGAGTTAGTGCGAAGAGCAGCGCGCTGGGATGCTTTTCTCATGAGTTACCTTTCATCTGTCTACATTTATTACAACATGCATGCATTCGGTGTTTGCTGTTAAACGCATAATTTAAGTCATCTGCCTCTGGCAGTACTCGCTTTTCAGAGTCCAACAGGACCGCACTTTGTGGATGTCTCCCATTAGTCAACTCCATACTTCATGCCATGATTTGGATGTGTCAGATAAATGAGCAAGGTTGAGAGAAATAGATCTGAAGCCTCATATGCTTACATATTCTTTCCTGTGTGCGCCCACAAGGATTTTTAGGTGATTAATGTACTAGTCAAACAGGCTTTGACTTAAAATCCGACAAAGATGTCTTTAATTTGGTTAGAATTAATTTAATAAATTTGTATTGGACTTAACTTCGTATACTTCTAGAAACAGATATTTAACATTTTAGAAGACTGAAGCTAAAGCAATGATCCAGGACAGCACTGAGCATGAATTTGGGAAAATCACTGTAACATAGCGCTGCATGGATTGCTGCTTTTATAAAATGGTGACAACAACAATATAAGACACTATTTGTCAATAAATAGTGACATTTTATTAATCATACAAATTGAGTTATTCTACGTACCGCTAGTTAGTTACAGGTGCATAGCAGTTTCGAGCATACATTGAATTTGCAGTCCAGGTGTGTGTTCATTGGCATTTCGCAGGAGCTTCAAAATGCTTCATCCAATTAAAATTTAAAGTCAAAAATATCAATTTGGTAATTTTCTTTTAAGCCAAAATTGTATTGATCAAAATATTTAGTATATGTGTACGGGCAGATGCATAGCCTTTCAAAGTCCATTTGATCACATGTGCAAAATCATAGTCGATGCGCACAAACTACAAAAGTGTTGTCTTTGTCCAGTGTCTGCGCTTCTTTTCTGTTGTGCATTAGAGTTGTTGAGATCTTTTAACTTCTTTAAACAAACACTCAAAAATATGAACATCTATGGTTGCTATTCAGTAATGTTGTTGTCATTTCAGTCTCATCTTCGACCGAAACAGTGGCCTGTGGTTAATCGATTAATCTATCTATTTTTCTGACAAGTCGGTTAATCTTACAATCTTTTTTCGCCAACAAATCTAGTGATTATTTTAGTCAAGTAATCTTTTGGTAAACTTACCAATGAATAATTACCGCAACTCTTCAAACAGCTCAGGTTTCCCAAAAGTTTCAGTTTGGTTATAGGAAAAAAAAAAATAAAGATAACAAAATTCTGTATGAACACCACTGTATTAAGCACGGACCACCGTATTCTAGTGCTTGTATATTCAGCCATTTGTTACTGTGAACCTTGTTAAGGATGATTTACTACAATGTCTAGTGCTGACTGTAATTGGAAATGCACTTGCATTATTTATTGGCTAAATTTTGCCAACATCGGCTTTGAGCATAAGGTTAGTATAATTCTACATTGTTTAGTTTCATAGGTCTATATGCGTATAAATAGGTTACAAATTGCAAATAGCAGGAACTAGGGCTGCACGATATATTGCATGCGCATCTAGTCAGTAAAGCCGGTTCTGTGATTAGCGGTTAATCTCCATCACCTGTTTTCAAATGGAGCGGCATTTAATACACAGAGCCGTAGTTCACTGACAAGCTACGCAATATCACATTCACTATCGCATGTGATTCATCTCTCATCACACTTTGTGTCAGTTTTTACTTTACTTTGTGTGAAACATGACAGATAAGGAGGCAATGAAGAATCCCAGGCACTGGCTACCAACCAAAAGTCTGACCAAATAGTCCAAATAAAAGTCTGTTTTGTAATTTTGAAGTCAGAGCCCAAGGATGTTTTATTTTGAGATGCTCCTGTGTTAGCAGTTTTCCTGCGTAGGCCATTTCACTTTTACCAAGCATGCAGAGCACCATTTTATTACATCTCTGTTTAAAGAACTCCCACACTTTTGATAATCAGGCTTAAGATCTTTGGGATAAAGTCTCATTTTCACTATGCCCAGGAGCCAGAGCTGCTATCAAATAAGGATGAATGTAAACAGTGACACATTGAACACAAACTGACACATTTATGTAATCAACATCATCTAAAATTTACACACACACAGTTTGAGTTTTAGGCCTAGCAAATTCTTTGTATTCAAAGCGATTTATGGGTTTAAGTGCTGCCTCCAGTGGATGAAAGCCTGTAATTGTTGTGTTACCCGACCTGATCAGTCTTACAACACTTGCTGTATTTGCTTTGTGAATGTCTCATGTTTCTACTCTAATTCATCTTTGTCACCGCAAAGAAAAGACATTGCTGCCCCATGGTAGAGTTCGGTGAGACTTGCGTGACATTTGGTCCAAACTGACGTCTCATCTACACATCTCGCCTGTCCCTCAACTGCTGTCCACCACCATGTCACACATACCCGGCAGCTCGGTCCGGGACCACATGAAATGGGTTAGTTCTCTACATGTTTCACACTTCAGGGCATGTATGTTATTTTCCTCTATTGGGTTATTAGAGTTTGGATTTTCGCTTTAATTCTAGTCCCAAATCCATTAGTGCTAACTGATTACCACATAAAGTTTACACTTCCAGCAGCAGCAGCTCATTCTTTGTCTTGATGTTGTTTTTTAAGGCAGGGCTGTTGGGATGTGAAGCGGTGCTGTCCAGCATGGCTCTGATGCAGGCCAGTTCCATCGCTGCTCCTAAGAAAATGATGTCCCCATTGGGTCCGGCTTCAGGCCACGGTTCAGCCCAGAGGGATGCGCAGGATCGTGGGATGCAAGGACATATGGTCTTACCAACGAGCATGACCTGC
Organism: Schizothorax lantsangensis; assembly: GCA_027422415.1. Classification (NCBI taxonomy): domain Eukaryota; kingdom Metazoa; phylum Chordata; class Actinopteri; order Cypriniformes; family Cyprinidae; genus Schizothorax; species Schizothorax lantsangensis. The sequence continues at coordinate 4,111,938 of CM049847.1, read as the reverse complement.
CCTCCACTGGTTAGGAGACACCTTCAAGCTATAGATTTTAGAGCTGCACTGATCAATCGGGGACCGGAATTAGCAGTTTTTCCGCATGATCTGCCGATCAGTCCGCTGCTTCCGAGCCGGTCTGTTTGGATGTTACACATATGCTCACATCCGTATGTAAACTTGTCGTTGGCGTGGAAGTTCTTCCCTGTGAATAAAGTGGACACACAAAATTTGCAATTTGTAATACGTATAGGGCCACAGTAAACCATAGGGGAACCACAAGGCTCGATTAATGCTTGTCTGGGACAAGTAGATTTTTTTATAGGGGCAAGTGAGAGAGAATTTTACTTGCCTGACCTGACAGAAGCCTGATTAAAACGTCAATTAAAAAAAATGACCAGGGAAGCACTGAAACTTGGCCACCAAAAATTTTCGCACAAGAATGATTCTGATTTTATTGCATTCAGTGTAAACGGGGACTGATAATGTATTTATGTCCTGCCAGATGAGGCTTGCACAGCATGTCTGATGTGAGAGAGAGACTCGTGCAGAAATCATTACAAATGAGAGCAACAGCACACACAGAAAGTTATAGATGCATACTCCAGTAAAAAAAAAAGCTACTTATAATATATGATATAGATAAGCAACATTACACAGCCAAGATGTTTCCCCGAATATTAACGCGATTGCAACACTGATTTTATACAATAGTAGTTCAATAAACAAGAAGTTCAAATTACGTGACTTACATTTTAGACTTAATATTGACTGTTTTTGCTCAATTTCACTGACGAAAATCGTTCCAATCAAAGCCACATCAGAACTCTTGTGTCTCAGAGCAACGCAGCGGTGTTTCGTTACTGAATGAATCCATGTTTTTTTAACAAATCGAGTGAGTCAATGATTCAGTAACCCACTCTAAAGACAGTTCAGCCTTTTGAACGAATCGGTTGAATGAATGACTAAATGACTCACTGATTTGTCTCCACCTACTGGTGGCTTGGTGTCATATTTAAAAGCATCATAGCATTTTTCGCAACATTTCTTATTTGTATGTTCAAAAAACATTAATTTTAAAACATTTATCTTATAAAATTATTTATGCATTTGAAAGTTTGCAGTGTAAATGCTTTTATGGCACCTCAGCTTCATCAAACAGTCTGTGTAAATATATCTAATGCTTCTTCAAATGCTGAACTGAATTATTTGAAACAATGTATGAATTTGAAGTGAAAGATGACACATTTAAGAAAGTTAGGGAAAATAACCATTTATAAACATAGTGGGAAATGACATCTGTTTCGTTATATACAGCAGCTCATTTTCAGTTAATTGTTATTTGTACCTCTTTCTAGTCACAGAGCACTTTATTTTGAGTTATTTTAATGAGAGAACATTTGTAACTTTTGACCGGGGGAATTGTAATGTTTAATCATTTATTTTATGTAAATAATTTTTGTATATATAGATTTTTGTTTCTATGTGCTGTCAATTGTAGTTCTTAGAAAATCGGTATCGGCAGGTCACACTTACAAAAAAATCAGAAATTGGAATCAGCAAAGAAAATTGTAATCGGTGCATCTCTAATAGATTTGTGATTAGTTGCAAATTAGTAATTTTTGGTTAAATTGGTTATTTTGTGCCATCTGGAAAAAAACTCAAACAACTAATTTTCGAAAAACGCCAAAGACATCTTTACATATTACAAAACTGTTCTTGTCCTCTTTTATCATCCTCATTTGTAGGTTGCTTTGGATGAAAGCGTCTGCTAAATGATTAAATGTTTTTAAACATAGTGATTTTGATTAAAAAGTAATGTTGGACATGTCCTACAATGTGACACTCTATATTTCATCTGAAACTAGCATTTTGCTAATTATTTTATCTTTATTTCGTTAATAATTACACATGGGTCTTTAATAATCTCATATTGTTTAAAACACTACATTGAATATTGTACTTTTTTACTCTTCTTGCACAGAAGGGCCATTTAAAATAAACTGGTAAAGGCAAAAATCAGGTTAGAAATTGAAAGAAATGCTGATAAGTTATAGCACCCAGATAGGATATAGGTTCAAAGATACGGATATAGGTTCAAAACCTAAAATGTTGTATCAACTACCCAGTTATTGGTATTGCCTTATAAAAAATAAATAAATAATTAAATAAAAACCTTGACCTCTACATATAAGCCTGTAATTATTGGCACAAAATAAAAACTTAGATGCATTCATTCACTTTGTTGGTAAAATGTAAAAGATTATAAAAAAATGTGTTTATTTTATAGTGTTGTATTAAAATGCAGAGGTGGCTTCGTAGGTTTACAAACATTTGTGATTTATGTGTTTGTGTGTCTGTAGCTTCTGCGGAAGGAGAGTGATTTTACAGCTCCCCGACTGCTGGATGAGAAGGAAATGAGACCCAATGAAGACATGCAGCTGAAGAAAAAGAACAGGAAGTCGGGAACACCCTCAAAAGTGAGAGAGCAGGACGGGCAAGCAGGGAAGGTCAGTGTGTGGGGGTGTAGTGTAGTGTGTCACAGTCCTGTGAATGGATTGCCAGTCGGCCATTTATCACGCAAAGTTTGCTTGAATACACAGCTTTTTGTGAGACATTTAAGATTTTCGTATGAGAGGGTTACTGAGAGTTTTGTAAAAAAAAAAAAATCTTCCGATGTGACATTTCAAGCATTTAAACGGGCTGTTCCTGTATGGTAATGGTGTGTTTGTGTGGTTGTGGGGGAGGAGATGGATGGCTTTGGTCAGGGGGGTGGGGCGGTCTGTAAAGGGAGGGGAGCGCTGTAGCACAATAACTGTTATTGTGTTTTCACAGCACCAGTATCTACTGTGATTTAAAGGGCTTTGATTTTTGGCAATGAAGCAGATCTGCTTTTGTGAAGTTTGGTGCTTGGCTATTTAGTTTAAGTTTTGGTTCTTTTATGTGTGACATTTATTGTTAGGCTTTTCTGTTGTGTGTGAGTCATGTGTGAGTCATGTGTATGCATGTCTTTTTATACTATGTGCATTTAACCTAATAGTTCACCCAGAAATGGAAATTGTGTCACTTTCATGTTATTCAAAACCTGTATGCATTTCTTTATTTTGTGAAACATGAAAGAACATACTATTTTAAAGCCCAGTTCACACCAAGAACGATAAAGATAAAGATATTAGCGTCCACACCAGCGGATGATATCTACTGTTTAAACTTTATTCTAAGCTCATGCTCGTCTGCCGCTTTAAATTCTCCAGCTCGTTATAGTAGGATGGATTCTGATTGGGTGTCAATGTTTGTATCGTTCATCAGCTGGAAAAAGTTGTTCTGAAAGTGATTCCAATGATATCGTTTCTCTGTGCCTTTATCGTTATAGCTGTGGTGTGGGCTCTGCTATTCTTTCATATTGAGAACGATTTTTAGAACTATATCTTTATCGTTATCTTTATAGTTAACGTCCTTGGTGTGAACAGGCCTTAAGAGTGTGTGTTTCTTATATAATAAAAGTTAATGTGGTCCAGTTTTGTTTTGGACCCCTCTGGCTTTCATTAAATGCGTTGTTCTGTGTCTGTTCAATAAAGAAAGTTATACAGCATTAGAATGACATGGCCATGTGTAAATAATGACATAAATTTCATTTTGGCATGAGCTATGCAATACTGTGCATTAGGGCTGGGCGATATATCGAATATTAGCGATAATATCGCAATAATTATGACAACGCTGTCAAATTTTAAAATATCGTGAATAACGAATATTTCAAATTCAAGCATACTTTCCCTTAAGAACGCGCCGAACGTCCAATATTACATCCCCTTAAGTGTTACCGCGCAAGAGACGTGAGGTAGCTTTCATTAGTGTGGTTGCCAGATATCAAGAGTTCAAATCCCCGAATCAGAGATTCCCTGTTACAAGGATACATTTTCTGCCCGGTGTTTTGTTTATTTTAAGCAATCTGGCAACCATGCGCATGTGCTCGCTCCTCATTGCGGACGCGCCGCCGCCGATGATCTGAAATAACCGACAAACAAGCTGGAGTTTAGCGATCTAAATGAGTGTCATTCAGCCAGTCTGTGTTCTGTCATGAGATCTCGACTGTATTGTTTACGATTGTGAAAGCTAAATAAATGCACTTACTCAACCGCTGTTGTTTGAACAGAGAAACATAGGCTATTGCAATTTGGAATTACTATTAGGAATTTCACTGTTATAATATTTTTCATTTGTTTTACCAGTTTTCATAATATAGACAGAGAGAGTGCATAAGTCTTTGGTTTTATTTTTTTAAATATATAAAGAAGCCTATAATGAATCAGTACACTAGATGAGGTAAAATAAACCATGTAATTCTATCAAGTTAGCATTTTTAAACATTCGCTCACTAAAAAATAAATAATTTGTGATCAATGATTTAATAACCACAAACAACCTGGATTTTATGTTTCTAATTGAAACATGGCTAGAAGACAACTGCAGTGCAACAGTCCTCACTGAAACAGCCCCTCCTAACTTTAATTTTATAAGTGTCTGCTGGACTGTTAGGAGAGGTGGAGGTGTAGCTGCTCTGTTTAAAGATGTTTATCAATGTAAGCAAGTGTCATTTGGTCAGTACTTGTCTTTTGAATATCTAGGTATTGTGCTAAAAGGTGCCCCACGCATTCTGTTTATCATCATTTACAGGCCTCCAAAGTACTCTCCAGTAGGGCTGCACAATTAATCGAATTTCTAATCGCGATTACGATTATGGATGCCACGATTACGTAATCGTTACAAAAATAAATAAACAATTAAAAATGCCCACTTGCATTATTCTGTGTGCTTAAGAGGTGTTTGCAGAGCGGGGTTTAACAAACTCAAACACACTGGATAAAAGACATGTTGTCTAACTGATAGTCGTTGTCACTTTGTTGTGCATGATAGATGTTAAACGCCAAACGTGTCAAAAGCAGAACAAAATAGCGGAACTCGTTTGAACTGCGCGCCACACTGACCTTTAATCCGCGCGCCTCAAAAGAAAACAGTGCAGCGCGAGCTTAGAGCGCATGCGTTTATTACAGTGACCCGCGATCACGCGCTAAACAACACTGTGAAATCCAGTAAGAAGCACTCGAGTTCAGCGCAGAGTTCTCCAGTACAAATCACGTCTCTTTCATTTAAACTAAAGCCAAATAAATCGGAGCTGTTATTCTCATCAACACTGATGCAGAAAGCAGCAGAAACAGTGCAACAACGATCCAGTTAGAAGACGTTTCAATCCACAAATCACCCACATTTACCATAGCTGTTACTGTAGTAACACTAACGGTAACATAGGATATTCAATCTATTAGGAATTTTATAATTTTTTTCAAAGTATATATAGACAGAAGCCTATAATGAATCAGTACACTAGATGAGGTAAAATAAACCATGTAATTCTATCAAGTTAGCATTTTTAAACATTCGCTCACTAAAAAATAAATAATTTGTGATCAATGATTTAATAACCACAAACAACCTGGATTTTATGTTTCTAATTGAAACATGGCTAGAAGACAACTGCAGTGCAACAGTCCTCACTGAAACAGCCCCTCCTAACTTTAATTTTATAAGTGTCTGCTGGACTGTTAGGAGAGGTGGAGGTGTAGCTGCTCTGTTTAAAGATGTTTATCAATGTAAAATATGCAAGTGTCAGCTTCAAACAATGGTCAGTACTTGTCTTTTCAAATATCTAGGTATTGTAATAATCGCTAAATCTCAGGGAATGCCCCAATCGCATTCTGTTTATCATCAATTTACAGCCTCCAAAGCTCTCCAGTAGGGCTGCACAATTAATCGAATTTCTACGCGATCTTATGGATGCCAGATTACGTAATCTTACAAAAATAAATAAACAATTAAAAATGCCCACTTGAATTCTGTGTGCTTAGTTTTGCACGGGGTTTAACAAACTCAAACACACTGAAAAAGACTGTTGTCTATGATAGTCGTTGTCACTTTGTTGTGCATGATTTTAAACCCAAACGTCAGAGAACAAAATAGCGGAACTTGACTGCGCGCCACACTGACCTTTAATCCGCGCGCCTAAAAGAAAACAGTGCAGCGCGAGCTGCAGGTTTATTACAGGACCCGCGATCACGCGCTAAACAACACTTAATATAAGAAGCACTCACAGCGCAGAGTTCTCCAGACAAATACGTCTCTTTCATTTAAACTAAAGCCAAATAAATCGAGCTGTTATTCTCATCAAAACAGAAAGCAGCAGAAACAGTACAAAAAAAGACGTTATAACACCCACATTTACCATAGTTTACTAAACACTAACGGTAACAATTACAGTGGCAGAAAAGTAGGATATTCATATTGAGTATTATTATATTATTAATATACTAAATATGAAAGGAGTTGGAATATAATTACATTATTTTGTTAATTATTCATGTGTGTGGATGTAATTGACTGAATGTCTTTAAGCACTGTTTTTCAATGCACAATAGAAACCATATAGTGGACTTTTTTACATGGTAATGAGGTGCTGTACTTTTGGTTAGATAAAAGATAAGGCTACTTTTCATTTGATTCAGTAGCTCCTGTTCTAGGTCTAAACAAAACTTTAATATTACATGTTCAGTGCTGGTGCCATTCTCCAATGTTATTAGCCCTGATCATATAAATTGTACTGATGTTCTGTTTAATTGTAAATTAAATATATAGCTTTAGTAAACTTTTTTCTTTTTTTTCCTTTTAGTTTTAGTATGACTTATTATACCATGATAATTTTACCTTTTTTGTTTAAAGAAGAAACCAAACCAATTATATTTGACTGAGGCTATTTTCTACAAGTTGAAGAGTGTTTTCATTTTTATTATATATGATCTCAGCTTCAAACAATGGCATCACTGTTCAAAATAATCTGAATAATCGCAATACAATCTCAAGATAATCGACAATTATGTTTTTGTCTCTGCAGCTCACTCTCCAGCCTTTGTTGAAAGAGATGTTATCATTTTCCTCAATGAGTTTTGCTATTGCAGGGGATTTTAATATTCACTAGTAATGTGAAATCAAAACTACAAAAAAAATTTATGTTCTAAACAATTTTGACCTGATTCAATGTGTATGGACCCACACACAATTGGACACACTAATTTACACAGTAGAGGTCAAACATTTCATCCATTGTTATTAAGGATGTAGCATTTGATCTTCTGTATTTTCTTTGATATATTGACTCTGTCACCACTGATCTAGATCTCCTGTCAGAAAGAGATGCATTAATGAGAACATTTGCTATTTATGAAGGCTCTTTAAAAGTTTCTGCAACTCTGTTGATCTTCTCCTGGATTCATTTAACTCAAAAGTTAAGAATTTATTGATGATATTGCTCCGATAAAGGTCAGCAAGAAGACTGGCAGACAAAAATCATTTTGGAGAAAATCAACAGCAGTTCAGAGTATGAAAAGACAATGCAGAAAAGCTGAGCGGATGTGGCCGAAGACGAAACTTGAAATTCACTATAGCATCTATAAAGACAGCCTTCATGCTTTCAATGTGGAACTAGCCACAGCTAGACGGACCTTCTTCTCAAACCTTATAAACAGTAACTTAAACAACACTCGTACTCTTTTTGCTACTGTTGAGAGACTGACAAACCCCCCAAGTCAGATTCCCAGTGAAATGCTCTCCGACAGCAAATGCAATGAGTTTGCTTCCTTCTTTTCAGAGAAGATCAGTAATATCAGAAAGGAGATTGGCACATCTTCCTGTAATACAGAGGTCACACAGATTCGACCGCAATCTCAAAAAGAAGTGACTATGTCTGTTTTTGAAACAATTGTTAGCAAAATTTTGGAAGAAATAGTACAGCATCTTAAATCGTCAACCTGCTATCTTGACACACTTCCCACATCTTTTTTCAAAAGTGTGCTTAACTGTTTAGAAGCAGATCTCTTAGAAGTGGTGAACACCTCACTTCTTTCTGGGACTTTTCCAAACTCCCTGAAAACTGCAGTTGTTAAGCCCCTTCTGAAAAAGCGCAATCTTGATAACACCATGTTGAGCAACTATAGACCAATATCAATTCTTCCTTTCATAGGTAAGATTATTGAAAAGATAGTTTTTAATCAGCTGAACAACTACTTAAACTCAAATGGATACCTGGGTAATTTTCAATCTGGTTTCCGTGTGCATCACAGCACAGAGACATCACTCATTAAGATAATAAATGATATTCGCTTTAATTCTGATTCTGGAAAAATATCAGTGCTGGTACTACTAGATCTTAGTGCTGCGTTTGACACTGTCGATCATAACATACTTCTAGAGAGACTGGAAAACTGGGTCGGGCTTTCTGGGATGGCACTCAAATGGTTCAGGTCATACTTAGAAGGGAGAGGTTATTATGTGAGTATAGGAGAGCATAAGTCTAAGTGGACGTCCATGACATGCGGAGTCCCACAAGGCTCAATTCTTGCACCGCTCTTGTTTAGCCTGTATATGCTCCCACTAAGTCAGATAATGAGGAAGAACCAAATTGCCTATCACAGCTATGCTGATGATACCCAGATCTACCTAGCCTTCTCTCCAAATGACTATAGCCCCATTGACTCCCTCTGCCAATGCATTGATGAAATTAACAGTTGGATGTGCCAAAACTTTCTTCAGTTAAACAAGGAGAAAACTGAAGTCATTGCATTTGGAAGGTGAATGCATACCTGGACTCTAGGGGTCAAACAACTAAAAATCAAGTCAGAAATCTTGGGGTGATTCTGGAGACAGACCTTAGTTTTAGTAGTCATGTCAAAGCAGTAACTAAATCAGCATACTATCATCTCAAAAACATTGCAAGAATTAGATGTTTTGTTTCCAATCACGACTTGGAGAAACTTGTTCATGCCTTTATCACCAGCAGGGTGGATTATTGTAATGGTCTCCTCACCGGCCTTCCAAAGAAGACCATTAGACAGCTGCAGCTCATCCATAATGCTGCTGCCAGGATTCTGACTAGAACCAGAAAATCTGAGCATATCACACCAGTCCTCAGGTCCTTACACTGGCTTCCAGTTACATTTAGGATTGATTTTAAAGTACTTTTACTCGTTTATAAGTCACTCAATGGCCTAGGACCTAAATACATTGCAGATATGCTCACTGAATATAAACCTAACAGACCACTCAGATCATTAGGATCGAGTCAGTTAGAAATACCAAGGGTTCACACAAAACAAGGGGAGTCCGCTTTTAGCTATTATGCCGCCCGCAGCTGGAACCAGCTTCCAGAAGAGATCAGATGTGCTAAAACATTAGCCACATTTAAATCCAGACTCAAAACTCATCTGTTTGGCTGTGCATTTGTTGAATGAACACTGTGCTACGTCCGAACTGACTGCACTGTATTTTATGTATAATCATTTTCTATTTAACTGTTTTAAATTTAATTTTAAATCAATTTCTATATCACTTTAAAATTCCTTGTTTTTATTATTTTTAATTCCTTGTTTTTATTGCTGTGAATGACTATTTCACTTTCTTTTATGTAAAGCACTTTGAATTACCACGGTGTATGAAATGTGCTATATAAATAAACTTGCCTTGCCTTGCCTTGCCATGTATGAGTCCACATTCTATTGATTTGTGCTCATGGTGGTGGATCATCCATAAGGCACATTTCCCCAAATTTGAAGACATTCAAAAAGCAATGTTACATAATTTTCATGCAGTGATATTTATCACTGCTCTGTGACTTGATTTCACTTGGGGGTGACTGTCAACCGATTTTAAATTTTCTAACTGGAATACATGGTTTTGTGATGCGTACCTCGTCAGTGTTTCATGCATTTTAGTGTGAAATGTATGATGTATTTAAAACTGAAAAATAAACAAGACGTATAATAAACTTGTGATGTGATATAGATTTTTAGTCTATAAAAATCTACAAAAAGTTACCTTTTTTAAAAAGGAACATTGTTCAAAGTTGTGACCTATTTAAGATTGTGAGTGAGTACATTTCAGCCTGTTCCTCACACAAAGCTGTTGTGTAGCTTCAGAAGGTCTGGGATATAGTGTATGGATGATGTTTTAGATAATTCTGTGGTTCTTCTGTTTACTTTTTGAACATTGCAAATTCCAGTCCATTAAAAATTGCGATCAGTGTGATTAAAATATCTTTCATTCATTTTCCTGGTAGGCGGTTGTGGATGAAAATGGAAATTGTCCACTTTCAAAAGTCCAGAAGAACTTTATCTGTGATCACTGTTACGGGGCCTTCAGGAGTGGATACCACCTGAAGAGACACATTCTCATTCACACTGGTATGAATATTACAGCTGTATTGACTTGTAAAGAGGTGTACATACAGTATATGCTATTAATATACTTATATGCATACATTATTATATGTGCTAAAATTCTATACATTTAGGTACAAGAATTATCCACTTTTTATTCACACATATATTTATCATGTTAGATTGTGGTGACATGTTAGTGTTTCACTGTTTTTCACTCAAATGTCTGCCTTTATCACAGGAGAAAAGCCGTTTGCTTGTGCTGTGTGTGACATGAGATTTATTCAGCGCTACCATTTGGAACGACACAGCCTCACTCACACTGGTACGACTTGTTCCTGTGCATTTTGTCTTTAAATAGCAACTGTTACCTTCAAATTTGTCATTTGATAAGATAGTTTATTTGTATGTGAGTGATGAATTATTGGACTTGTATGATTTAAAATCCAAATACTAGAACAGAACAAATGTTTTCTTAAAGCTGCACTATATAAGACTTACTTTATTTGTTAATTTATTTGTTTTTGTTTTTGCTAAAAATGAACTAAATTACAATATTTAGCAAATATGTAACATTTTTTTAAAAAGTTTTGAAATTCATGTTCTTGCCTTACCCTGATTCACTCCAATAAGCATTTAATATTAATTCAAACTGAGCTGTCGAGTCAGTTGAAGCTTTAGAGCTGCTCTGATATGATGATCATAAGAGACAATAACTGCTCCACAAGTGACGTGTAATTTTATGTTGCAGCCACAGATGGCAATAGAGAGGCCAAAGTTCTGTAGTGCAGTTTTTATGTCAAGCCTGTACATTTAATGTTTGCACTAGGGATGTTCATTTTGGTTATTTCTCCTAACCGACAGCCGACGCTCGTTAACCGATTATTAACCATTAACCGACAAGATTATTTTAAATTAGAAAGGATAAGTGTCTGTGACCTGTTAAAAATACTAACATTTGTTTTCCGGGGATTAATTTTACATGCGCAAAAAGGAGCAAACAACAGAACATGAGGATTCACGTTGTCATATTATATCACATTATGCACCTGCAGCACTTCTGCGAGCGGAGTATATAAAACGAATAACTAGGCCTATACAAGAAATATATTTTTACTTAAATAATAAATTAAGAAAACGAATGAAAAAACTGTGCAACAAGTAGCCTAGTATGCAGAGTTTCGGTTCATTTTTGTGCTGCGCAAAAGGAAACGGCAGAAAGCAGCATCCTATTTTTCTTTAGGCCTATTTTACAAAAGCACAAAGATTTGTTTGTGTTGTGAATGTACACAAATAAAAGCAAACCTTTTACAATTCCGATTATCTTTGACTTAAAGGAGTAGTTGCTTGCACGCACACAGTTAAGCTTTGCTACCTTGACAATAATGCAGCCTGTTCACTATCATAATAAAATAAACATATCAATAAACAAAATCAAACATATGGAACAAACCACTGCTCAGTTTAAATATGTAGTCAAATCCGTGCCGTTAAGCGTTATCACCGTACCGCCGTGATGTTATGCAAAACATTTTGTTTTACGTGGATATTGGAACTCCAGTGAAGTAGGCTACATAATAAATAATATTTTGCCATTAAAATACTTTGCGACTATGGAAACATTTGATTTTGTCGAATGAGAGACCCAACGTTGGTTTCAGGTTCGTTTTATCCTAAATGAATAAGTTTTGGCTTGTCGTTTATATAGCTTATAGCTTCTTATACTTTTAATTCTTGTTCTAAATACTGTTAAATTGAAAGGATTTGTTGTGGAGTGAGGGGAACTAAAATAGCCTAGCTATGTTTACAGTGTTTATTATAATGTTTGTAAACATTTCGCATCGGCATTAAGCCTATTTCTGAATGAAAAAATAAAAGGCGATTTATGTATTTTTTTTCTCTAAAAAAACACTATTTTTTTTATGTGTAGCGTATTTTAACCATGCAGCAAACCTTTTAAAATATTTTTATAAATTAGGCCTACTAAAAAAATTATAAATGACTTTTTAAACCATTTAACTCATTGTAATAATCGGTCAAAATTCTTACAGTCGGTTAATGGTTAACTGGTTAAAATGAGCATCCCTAGTTTGCACCTTAGTTAAATGACTATTTAATGCTGTCAGACTTGTTTCCCAGTGGTGATCAGACACATTTTATCAAACAACATTTCATGAACACTGCATGAATCCAAACTAAATGTTTGCATATTAATCTGAAGTAGGCACTAAAGCAAAAATCATGTACTTTATCTTGAATCAGCTAAACCCTTGTGGGTGTATAAAGCTTTATATTTGTTATGAGGACATTTGAGCAAGGTTTAGATTCTGTGTAGACGATCATTGAATTTGCCACTCTGTGCATTTAGGGGTGAAGCCGTATGCTTGTTCCATGTGTGACATGCGGTTTTTCCAACGTTACCACTTGGAGAGGCACAGCCTCACTCATACTGGTATGTGTTGTTACATTGGACATTATTTCTAAAACAATTCTTCAATATTTACTTTTTACACTATAGCACTCTTTAAAAATGTAATAGCAAAATTTTATGACACAAGCATCATCTTTATTTACATTAACTGTAATATCAAAGTCACAATTGTTCCATTTTTGATTTTTTTTTTTTCATTATTGTTTTTTAAATGCTGTTTTTGATGTATGGTAAAAAAAAATGCTGTAGGGTGCTCTCATTACCCTTTTTAATGATATAAATCCAAAAATGGATACTCATAAACAGAGTTACAGATCATAGTACGTCTACACAGAACAAAAACCTTTATTTTATTTATTTTTTAAGGTCTCTTCACACCAAGTAGAATGACACAAGTCTAAAATACTTGCAAATATTTTTTGCACCAAAGCTATTCATACCAAGTTTTAAATCTCTCTCTCTCTCTCTCTCTCTCTCTCTCTCTCTCTCTCTCTCTCTCTCTCTCTCTCTCTCTCTCTCTCTCTCTCTCTCTCTCTTAAGTGTTTGAGCAATTAGAAAGTTGACCCAAGCTCCAAAAAAAAAAAAAAAGTTAATTTGAAATGATGCTGAAGAATACAGTACTAGGCTTTTAGACTTATTTGAAAATGTCAGAATAACTTTTAGATATTTATAAATATAAATCCATTTAAACAGGCTTCTGTTAGCAGTACTAGTTAGTAGAAGTACTAGTTAGCAGAATTGCTGTACTTTTGAGTAAGCTATCATATGATGTTGTGCAGAACTACAATTTGAAGACAGTTTATTGATATTTTGTTCTGCGTTTAGGGGTCAAACCATATGCTTGCACCATGTGTGACATGAGATTTTTCCAAAGATACCACCTTCAGCGACACAGCCTCATTCATACGGGTACAAGTCATCTCTTACCCAGTGCGCTGCTGCAACTTTCTGCATTGCTTTTGTTCATTTGACTGACATTTTCGAACCATGCTGTGTTACGCTCACTCTGCAGTTCCTTTCTGCTTTGCTGAGCATTCCTGCACATTGTCATGTGACCCTTGTTGCCTCTGTTGCCTTTTTAGCATGCTAGATATCGTCTGCATGACGTTTGCTTTGTCTGTGAGGCAATCACAATTCCCTGTTGAAGCTTCATATTTAATCTTCACAAAAATTGCTTTTCTCTTTCACCTCAATCTTTGAAAGGAGCCCTGCTGATCTTTGTTCTAACAGCAAATTTCCATGAACAAATGTATGTCATTGAGGTTGGCTTTTGTGCAGTACTGCAGAAGATCTTAAGTTCTGAAGGTGCACGCAAAGTATGGCACTCTTCAACTTATTATTGAAGAATGACAACTTCCTTAGTTTTCCTCCCAAAATTCCAGTGTCCAACCTGGCAATCATAGTTCATGCGGATATCTCATAAGCTCGTTTACAGATTTCATAGTTTTAGGTTTGAAATGGTGCTAACAGTTTATCTTCCAGTTGTCAGTATTAAGTTATATTTTCTGGACCCCACTTTATTGATTTGCCAAATTAGGGCTGGGCGATATGGAAAAATATGTATCATTGCACCAATATAAAATGTCAATTGCAACAGATTTTTTTTTTTTGTGTGTATACTAGAGCTGCACAATTAATCGTTACAAGATCGTGATCTCAATTCAAACACCCAGACAATCTTACTTCCAAATGACAACGATTCTCCTGTTTCTAAAATTCACCTTTGGCAAAGTCATATCAGTGGGGCCAGTTGCATAAACTTAGCCTCTATGTTAAGACAGGGTCTTAAGTATGAGTTTCATCAACTAGCAGTTATCCAAAGGGTAATCAGTCTTATTTTTAGATTCAACTTAGACTAATTTATGCTTTTATGTAACTGAATATAAAAAAAGACCAGTCTTAAAGAAAAGAAAAAAATAACTTGTAAGACTAGACTAAACCTTTTCTGCAACTGGCCACAACATTCAAATCTGCTTTCGTGCTGCCGCTGACAGAAAGAGCAGTTATCATGTTTAGGTATGGAACAGTCTTTTTTTAACCACAGTTTAATTTGTCATACAATCATTCATATCATCACTGAAGTAATAGGATAAAAGTAAATAGTTAGGAAAAAATACTGATGTCTATGGTATATCGATCAAAATAGAGCAGATCACCTTTTGAAAGTAATTGGCCCTTCAAATAACGTTTGTGTCGATTCAATTGGTGTGTCACTAGGTGACGACAAGTGACTGTTCATTTTTGTCAATGAATCATTAATTCATGAGATTCCTTCAAAACGGCTGATTCATCCAGTAATGAAACAAGTGAAGCAATTATGAGCGAGTCATTGAATCATTCATTCAAACAATTTAAAAAAAAAAAATTCATTCAGATTAATTAAACATTTTTAAATAGACTACAGAAGTTATTTTTTTGTTACAGCCTCTAGTAAATTACACATTATTTTGTTTCGTTTAGAATTATGGGAGAATCGTGATCTCTATTTGAAGAAAAAAAAATCCTGATTCTCAGTTTATCCAGAATCGTGCAGCTCTAGTGTGTAGTGTAACCATGATCTTCAAATATTTGTCGACATGGTTAACTCAGTTTTATGTACAGCAGTCCTGCATGAGAGACACAGAAACATGGAGAAGGATAAACACCGATCAGGAGGACTAAGGCTGAGCGCTATGATGAGAAGTGTCAGTCAATGAAGATTTTGTTATATTGTTTATATCGCGATGGGTAAATACAGTTGTGCTCAAAATTATTCATACCCCTGGTATATATGATCAAAGAAGGCTGTGAAAATAAGTTTACATTATTTATCCATTCGATCTTTCATTCAAAAAGTAAAAAAAATCTAACCTTTAATTGACGTAAAAAAGTGGTGGAAAATCACATTATGAAATAAATATTTTTCTTTAGTACACAAACAATGGCCAAAATAATTGGTACCCCTAGAAATGATTATGATTAAAATATCTCTGAAGTATATTCCCTTTTATATTTGCATTTATCACACCAGGGTGACTAAGAACATTGACTGTGACTAAGAAATTATCCAGCCTTGGCCTCCTTTTTCACAAGAATATAAATATGAAGGAACGCAAAGGCCAAATTCTCTTAATCGTTGATCACAGTGAGTAAAATCAAATAATATATTTCAGATGTGCAGCAAAAGATGGTTGAACTTCACAAATTAGAAAGTGGCTGTAAGAAAAGAGCTAAAGCATTAAAAATTCCCATTTCCAACATCAGGGCAATAATTAAGAATTTCCATTCGACAGAAAATGTTACAAATCTGCCTGGAAGAGGATGTGGGTCTATTTTGTCTTAAAGCAAGGTGAGGAGGATAGTTTGAGTGGCCAAAGACTCTCCAAGGATCATAGCTGGAGATAGCTGGAGAAAATAGTTAAGTCTTGGGGTCAGAAAGCCTAAACAAATGATCAAAAAGCACCTACATCACCACATGTTGTTTGGGAGGGTTTGAAGAAAAATCTAGAAAAGAAAACTTTCTCATCCAGAAACAAACTCCGGCATATTAATTTGCTAGACTCTACTGGAGCTTCAAATGGCACTAGGTTCTATGGTCAGATTAAACAAACAAAAAAAACCTTTATGATTAACAGCAAACACTCAGAATGGGTTTGGTGCACACTGGGATAAAAAGTACCTCGTGTACAATGAAATATACTGCTGTATCTTTAATGTTGTGGGCCTATTTTATGCCAGAGATCCTGGATATCTTGTTCAGATAGATGGTACCATGGATTCTAGCAAATACAAAAAAAAATTAAAAAAATAAACCTGACTGTCCATGCTAGAACTCTTATAATAGGCCGTGGTTGGAACTTCTAACAGGAAAATGATCCACAAACAAACATCAAAATCAAAACAAAAATGGGTCACTGAGAACAAAACCAACAACCCAGTTCCCTGATGTGAACCCTATAGAAAATAAATAGGGTGAATTAAAGAGAAGATGAAGGAATGGTCTCTGATCTCTTGTCAGATGTTCTCTAAACTTATCAAACATTATAGGTGAAGACTCAGAGCTGTTATCTTGGCAAAAAGAGGTTGTAAAAAGTATCGAATAAAAGGGTATGATTAATTGTGGCCAATGTGTGTTAGAGAAAAACATTTATTTCATTATGAGATTTCCCTCCCATTTTAAATTCTTATTATCCAATGCTAGGTTAGATTTTTGTAAATGTTTAAAATAAAAGATCAAAAGGATTAATGATAATGATTTATTTTCACATCCTCCTTTGATCATATTTACCAAGGGTATGAATAATTTTGAGCACAACTGTATACCTGTACAATGCAGGACTGCATAAAATATATGACAAAGCATGCAAATGCAAGTCGTCTCTCATGGCTTAGGTCAAATTCACACAAAATTGTCAAAATGGCCATCTTGACAAGTATAACTGAAAACGAGAGGAGAATTTAAAGGAGTAGTGTTTGCTAAATTATCGCTTTAAAGCACTGACTATGTCATCCGTTTCCTCAATTTATTGTATTAGACATTGTTTACAATATATAAA
Source organism: Schizothorax lantsangensis (assembly GCA_027422415.1). Taxonomy (NCBI): domain Eukaryota; kingdom Metazoa; phylum Chordata; class Actinopteri; order Cypriniformes; family Cyprinidae; genus Schizothorax; species Schizothorax lantsangensis. The sequence continues at coordinate 4,094,728 of CM049847.1, read as the reverse complement.
ATAACTTTTTACTTGTTGAATATTCTATTTCCTTTGGAAATATGTCAGATTATGGAAGTAAAATGGCTTGAGACATAGTTTCATGCTAACCTTCAAAATGAGTGTTAGTAGCTGGTAGCCATTATTTGCACTTGTGTTGTGAGTCAGTGCCCTATTAAGCTGTGCAACCATATTTCACTTGCTTTTCATGTGCTTGCAAACATCTCTTGCACTCTGTTCTTGTGAAGCATGCGATTTCAGCAATATCTGTCAACAATCAGCTCCTATATTGACATAAACGTGTTGCATATACATGATTTAAATCTTATGCATAATTTGCTCTGATCATCTAGGGGTGAAGCCGTATGCTTGCTCCATGTGTGACAGGCGTTTTTTCCAACGTTACCACCTCCAGAGACACAGCCTCACTCATACGGGTATGAGCCGTCTCTCCTTACCCTTTGCATTGTTCTTGACTTGACTACACCAATGCACAGCTTAGCACTGTTGCCAACTTGTCAGTGTTTGTCAATATATTTGTTTTTATTTTATTAAAAAAAAATTGGACTGTTGCCTTGGCAATGAAGAATTTTTTTAAAACTTGGTTTCCACACTAACAAGATTATTAACGGAACTGATTGTGAACATGGGGAAACCTCCAAATATTTCTTCAAAGGTTTCTGGCTCAGTATTATTAAACAGTTGGCAGCAATGCTTTAATATCTTGTACGGATTGCTTTTTATAGTTCATGACAAAACATGTAAGCAAAATAGTTTGCAAACGTAGGTTTGACTGCAACAAACTCGAGTTTGGGCATAGTTACAGACAATGCAATGGGGTGTTGAACATACTGAAAGTTTTTATTCATCAAAACTTAACACTCTGTGTTTAGGAGTGAAGCCGTATTCTTGTTCCATGTGTGACATGAGGTTTTTTCAGCGTTACCACCTCCAGAGACACAGCCTAACCCATACGGGTATGAGTCCAAGGGGGCAATGCACATTTAAGCAAATAAAACACTTTAGTTTGTAGCCTTTACCACATGGCAATCACACTTTCCATGGTTCTCAATATGCATTTTGGCTTTTTTTTTGTGACCAAAGGGGTAAACACATTTTTTTCAGTGTCCTCTGAGTTGCAACTATTTTATTTATTTAATTTTGTCAACGTCGTCATCTCCAGTGACACAGCGACAGGGGTGTGTGTCATGGCTGGCCCATTCTCAGGGAACTGTGCCATATCCCAGCACAGAAATTCTCTTTTGGTTGTTTGTTTTTGGTTTTTTTTTCGAAGAGGTTACTGCTGAAAGTTACTGCATCCAAGAAATATTTTCCCACCTTAGCCCAAAAGTGCAGGGCCATAACATTCATATGGCGCTTTTCCACTGAATGGTACGGCACGGTACAGTTCAGTACGGCTCAGTTTTGAGGGGTTTTCCACTGGGTACAGTACCTGGTACCTGGTACTTTTTTTTAGTACCACTTCGGCCGAGGTTCCAAGCGAACTGTACCGTTACCAAAAAGTGACGTGTAAACTCTGCTGATCACTGATTGGCCAAAATCGTCACTGTCTGCGTCATTGAACTTGCGGCACGAGACACAACAGACCCGCTAGATTTAAATCAGCACAGCCAGCGAAGGGTCGAACGCAACTGTTTTGAATGAGCGCACCTTTTTTTAACAACCAAAAAATGCCTGTTTCGTTGTCTGTTGAGGAAGTACAGACTGTCCTCTCGTTGATAGCCGAGGAGCAGATCCAGCGAGAGCGTGATGGAGCGACGTGGAATGAAAAAGTTTTTCAGGAGTCACGGCAGTAGAGGCGGCGCAACTATAACGACACGTGAATAATCCCGCCCACTCTAAAGCGGTACTAAATTGCAGTGGAAACGCAAACCGAGCCGAACTGTGCTGTGCTGTGCCGTGCCATTCTGAACCGCGCTGAGTCGTAACACTCAGTGGAAAAGCACCAATAGACATTGTGGGACACCTTGGGGGGCACATCCCCCCACAATATTCAGTTTACTACTTAACCAATATGTTTTCTCTTTGAGCACACTTAATATTAGTTGTTAACTACTATGTGCTTACGTTAAGGTAATATGGTTAGGTTCAAAGGTGCAGTAAGTGATTTCTGAGAAACACTGTTGATATTTAAAGTCAACACCCAAACAAACCCATCGCTAACAAAAAGAAACGCGTCCCTCCCTTCATTGCTTTGCCCCCAAATTCATGAACACGCTTTATTCTACACAAACAAACATAGTTTGAACACACAGTAAAGGCAGCTAGAAAATATTCACAAATTTGTTTGTTTGACTATTTTAATTTTCAACAGTTTCTCAGAAATAACTTACTGCACTTTTAAGTGTGGGTAAAGGGGTTTGGGTATTGTCAGCAGCAGTGGTTGCATTAATCAAATATTTTTCGTCATTGACTGATTTTTTTTTTTTTTTAGCAGTGAAGGAGAAATCTATTGCAACTAACCCTAACCCCTAATATAAAGTTGGACCTTTTTTTCAGTGGCTAATTCTTAAACTTTAACCTCAAGCCCAATACTAAAAACACTGATCAGCAACAACATCAGTTGTTGTATGTTGTATGTTGTACAACATAAAACCACCTGCCTAATGTTGTGTAGGTCCCCCTTATGCTGCCAAAACAGCTCTCGCACATCAAGGCATGGACTTCAGAAGACCTCTGAATGTGTCCTGTGGTCTCTGGCACCAAGACATTAGCAGCAGATCCTTTAAATCCTGCAAGTTGCAAGGATGGATTAGATTGGATGGATTCTGCAAGTCCTCCATTTATCAGATTTTTCATCCAGCACATCCCATAGATGCTCAATTGGATTGAGATCTGGGAAATTGGGAGGCCAAGGCAACACCTTGAACTCTTTATCATGTTCCTCAAATCATTCCTGAACAATTTTTGCAGTGTGGCAGGGTGCATTATTCTGCTGAAAGAGGGCACTGCCATCAGCAAACAGCACAGCCATAAAGGGGTGTCTGCAGTAACCTTTAGGTAGGTGGGTTCACTGGTTTGTATCAAAGTAACATCCACATCAATGCCAGGACCCAAGGTTTCCAGCAGAACATTGCCCAAAGAAAAACGCTTCTTCCCATAGTGCTTCTTCCCCTGCTGCCTTCTCTTCTCCAAGTAAACAACTAAAAGACAATGTGATTCATCAGACCAGGCAAACTTTTCTATGAATCCAGTTCTGTTGCTCATGTGTCATTTTAGGTGCTTTCAGCAGTTGATTTGAACCACAGTAGCTCTGACCCTGACTCTGGTTCATTGGTTGTCCTTCCTTGCATCATTTTTGGTAGGTCCTAAACCACTGCAAATTGGGAATACCACACAAGACTTGGCGTTTTGGAGATGCTCTAAGTCAATCGTCTAGCCATCACCATTTGGCCTTGTCAGAGTCCCTCAGATCTTTTCGCTTGCCCTTTTTGCTGCTTGCAACACATGAAATTCAAGAATTGACTGCTCATTTGCTTTCTAATATATCCCATCCCTTGATAAGTACCACTGAAACAGTATATTAAAACAATGTTATTCATGTCATCTGTCATTTTAATGTTGATGCTGATCAGTGTGTGCCTTGCAAGGTTCTAGTAATTATGTATTGTTACTAACCCTGAAGCAATACATTTATTTTAAACCTGTCACTGTAACATTTTGAATAACATTGAAATTGAATCCCGATTAAAAATGTGTGTGTATTAGAGGCAGCATATGATGATGCACATGAAGGCAGCATAAATGGCAAATTATAATTGAGAAAATATAACACAATTTCTCTGATGTAATGTTTTGAACAATTATCAACTCTTACATTCGAAACTGGGTTAAAGGTCAGTGCAATGATGGCTCAAATTGGCCTTAACTAGGAAATAATACCATTGCAGCACACAGAATTATTTAATATTTATGTAAATATAATAGAAAACATCACTGTTTTTTGTTTTGCTCTGATCAGTTGTTCCACAAGGTGGCAACACTGGCCTGTGCCTTGTTTCACAGTGGAAAACTAAGGAGATAGAATTGTTGCATAATTCCAAATAAATTAAAAACAACAAAAATTAAACATTGACAAATAAATAGAATGAGATCCACAAATAAATCTTGGTTTCCCAAACATTAATTAAATTCACAAATAAATAAAATGAGATTTGCAAATAAAAAAAACATTCACAAATATCTTTTTGTCACAAACACAACTTTGCCTGGCATTCATTTGTGAATCGTGTCCTGTGCATGTAGATCACTTGTAGATCACTGCATGCATTTGTGGATCGGTGCACACATTTGTGGATTTTGAAACATTTCTAGCGTCAAGACGCTAACAATCCACAAATGTGTGGACTCCACCCACCGTCAGCCAACCTAAGCCAACCCAGTTCAGCACTCCAGTCAAATCACATGTTTGTGTAATACGTTATACAATAGACTCCTGTAATGAAAAAAAATAATTATAACTTAAATTTCTGCTATGCAGCAGCTCTCCAGTGTATTAATATTTTACTTGCGTCTGATCTTGACAGACTGACATCACACCAGTTTGTCTTCGGTTTCGCTTGAAGTATATCGGGGCCTTTAGTGTTATCTATAGTGTCCTCCAAAACAAATTGCAGGCCAAATTTTTTTTTTTTTTTTTTGGTCCATTCAGATAAAATGGATTATTGCCTGTGTGCCACAGCGCAGGCACGAGGTGAATGTTGAGACAGAAAGAGTCCACTAGGTGCTATTTCACATGTGTTGAAGTCCATCCATGCTCACCTGCGGTCGAGTGTTCTTCGAAAGCTGCGCAGACACAGATGTGTGCGTAATGCAGAAAAAGAAATAGTACTTGGGCCTTAAAGCGGCAGCAGAAATCAGTCCCTTGTCTATACATTTACTATTCTCTGTAAAACAAATGGCACATAGAGGATAGTGAACAGTTCAGGCAGTATGATTTCCATTGGGGAGGATGAAATCTGTGATTTTACATCGGTAGCTGGGTTTCCATCACCCTGTTTTAATGCACATTTTGAAGTATCACATGACAAACGAGTGATGGAAACATCAAATTTCAAATAAAAATCCCTTAATTCGCAAAAATGTTTTTACGCTCGCTTGAGGTGGTTTTTGACTTGTGCGAAAAAGGGTTAATGCGAATAATGGGAGATGGAAATGCATTTCGCGAATAAATTCCTCCAAGCGCATCAAAAAGTCATGTGACTTTGCGCTATGAGACGGGATAATTTGACTAGCAGCGGACTGATCTCGTTCCACAGCATGTTGTTATGGTCGTTCTGAAATGCCTGAGCAAAGTCTGTCATCAAAGTATTTCTGTATAATTGTCTTGCATGACAGCAGCATTCACCTCTGAAAGCAATGACAGCATTTGTGTTTCGTTTGCTCGCTCTGAGTAGCAAGTAATTTTTCATATATGAAAGTTATTATATTCAGTAGCTTATCCTAGTTGTCTATAGGCTATTTAGTGCCAGTTTACCAGGAAGTGACGATTTTGTTCTCTTTGACTCGTTGGATGGAAACGGTGCTTGTTCACAAATGTTTTATGCGATATTCTAATTTTGCGCATAAGTTAAATTCGCAACTTTGGATGGAAACCCTGCAAGTTATTAGAAATTAGAAATCTTCACAGAATGCTACATTTTAAAGCAGCTTCAAATATCATAAATGGTTAGACCGCCCCAGCATTATAAACAGAACTAACAAGAAGAAATAACGCTTGTCATGCAGCAGCCTTAAAACTACACATCACCATTTAATAAAATTTTAAAATGATTTGCTTAGTAGCAATTTCATATTAAATCTAAAAGGGGAATCTGTTATATCCCATTATATATTAGTTTTTACAATATCTGTGTTTTTTCCAACAGTTTTTGTATTTCATTTATGGGGAACAAATGGCACCATTTCCTGAGAATGAGCTGTGAACACTGTGAAAAGTGTTGTGAACACTTTTTTTTTTCTTAAATTCTTTTTTTTTTAATTATAATATTTTTTTCCCCTCCAGGATCCATATGCATGGAGGCTTTAGTTGTTTAGTTATTTTCAATTTAATTTTTTAGGAGTGGATTATCCATCTAAAAATGTGGAAAAAAAAAATATATTATTTCTTATGTTATTTTTTTTGTGAATGTTCTGTTATCTTTGATCATGAAGTTGCTACGTTGAAGCTGATATCTGAAAGTCCATTCTAATACTAGTACTCTGCATTTAGGGGTGAAGCCATTTGCTTGCACAATGTGTGATATGAGGTTTTTCCAACGCTACCATCTCCAAAGACACACCATCACCCATACGGGTATGTGTCGTCTCTTTGTACCCCTCTCACACTGCTGGTTTTCTTCAGCATGTAAAATAAATGAACATAAAATAATGTTCAAAAGTATATAAACTTTTACCATTAACTGTTTTATCTTGTTGAGATTTATTAAAAAGGTTTTCGGAAAAGAGGAGCAGTGAAGTTTCCCTTAAGTACACCCATAGAGTGTACAACTACCGTCAGTAAATGATGGTGGAGATTTCTGTATTGGGCAATAATTATGAAAATATGCATTTCCAACATCAACACTTTGTTCGTGAATTAAACCACGATGTAGTCTTAACATGACAACTGGGTCAGAATGTAAAACTAGGCTATTGTCTTTGATTCTCAATTGGAATTTGTTAGGTTGTATTATTGAGATGCGTATGGTTAATATTTTGCTCTGGTCATTTAGGGGTGAAGCCGTATGCTTGTTCCATGTGTGACATGCGTTTTTTCCACCGTTACCATCTGCAGAGACACAGCCTCACTCATACTGGTATGTGTCTTTCTGTCTTACCCCCCTTAGATCATATCTGAGCTCTGCTGCCATTGTCTAACAGGAAGTTGGAAGTATGCAATTTTAATATTAATTAGTTTAATATATTACTTTCAGACAGGAGACATGGAGTTTCCACTTTTCTTTTATTAAATGAATGTGCTCTTGGGTTAAAGTGCATACAATCAGCTATCATTGACACTACAGATGTATACATTTCCATATTATTTTTTATAAGTAAATGATTATTTATTGATGGATTATACATTAACATGTTAGTTCATCCAAAATGACAATTCTGTCCACATTCATACACTTTTACAGTCAATGCACAAAATCAGACCAAAAATAAGCTTGATATTCTTCAGTCTAAATTTGAGAAAAATAATTATTATTCTGTAGTTCTATAGTAGTAGCGCAATAAGTATCAAGAAAAAAGAAAAAGCACTTCCCAAAATGTAAAATGGCTAAAACTATAAGCTCATAGTTACATTTTAACCCTTTTTTTTTAGCTTAATTCCAGAACCTGAGCAAAACTATTTCCATATTTCTAAGGTGGCAGCGCTGCAGTGTACTTCATGTCTAGTAGATGCTCAGTTTGTGAACTGCTCTTAGCATTCTATGCATAACTCACCCTACTTAATGAGACTGTAGACTGTATGTTGTTCTGTGAGTTGAGCAGTTCCTATGAGTGTTTGGATTTAGTTTACAGGTGGCAGTAAGGCTAATACACTGCTGCTTTGTGCATTTAGGGGTGAAGCCTTATGCTTGCACCATGTGCGACATGCGTTTTTTCCAACGTTACCATCTACAGAGACACAGCCTCACCCATACGGGTAGGTGGAATCTCTGTTTATATATTATTATGAATTGCCTCTCAAAGCAGGGCTCGCAAAATCGCTAGCCCGACGTCCCGGGGCTGTTGTGTCTTCCAGTCGGGCTAAAATGTGTCACCGCCCTGCCTGATGGGCTATCTTGAATAGTGATTCACGTTGTTCACTTCCTTGTAATGGTGAAACGGATCATAGTTGGTCATTTGCATGCGTTGCTAATTTAATCATTCAAGCGTTTTAAACTATTCAAGTGCATGAAGAAGCGAAAGAGAGTTCGGTACTGTTTGGCGTGCTGTTTTCTTTGCACACACACTCAAAGCACGCACAGAGAGTGGTGTTTCAGACAGCGTGCAAACACAGAATTGATTCCTCTTTCACGTTTCCTTGAGCTTGAACGGACACATAAACACAATTATCTCAAAATACCTGTCTCAAGTACTCTTGTAAACACAGTTTTGTCTTAAGTGAATGTAAAGAGTGAAGAAAAAAAATCGCATGTGTATCGTTCATATTAGATACGTGCATTCAGGCTGTAAATACCTGCTGCTGTCTGTCATTAATGTTAATCAAACAACAAAACACAACTTTATCAAATATTGAGCTATATTTAATTTATGCAGTGAACACAATGCAGTGTTACTTTACACTTAATTATTACATTTCTATACCTGAAAACTGTTACACATTATTTTATTTGTAACTTTGTTCTGTTTTATTTGTCTACACTTGTATTTTTTTTTTTTTCTTATTTTATCATTGACGTTCACTTGTCTTTAAAAATGTTTGATCTTTTTTTAGTTATGCTACTAGTTCTATTCTGTTATCAAAGAAGTAAAGTGTTCTTTAATAAGTGTTTGAATTATAAAGAACCTTTTTTATTATTTTTATTTTTTTTGCTCATCCTAAAATCCGTAATATGATCCGAACTGTGAGTTTTGTGATCCTTTGCACCCCTACTTATTTGAAGGAAATTACAATCATGGAAGTTTTTAATCATGCTGATTTTCTGCAGTAAAGTTCAGCCATTGTTTTTTTTGTTTTTTTTTAAGATAGTTAAATTCATTTTGGGCTACCAAAATCTGAAGAATGCCTGACCGAGGGGCTACCGGGGAGTTTGAAATTTTGCGAGCCCTGCGAAAGCTCTCAGTATGTTATGGAGAGAGACACAATCTGTTTAAACTACAACAAACTCGAGTTTGTATTTTTCCTAAAACACATGCTGATGATAATTCCACCTCCTTTTTTCCAAAACAGGATTATTTGTTTTAAATTGATTACAGTGGAGGGGATTATGAACAGGCATGTTTGACAACTAAATCTTTGTGGCACACACAAAATTTTATGTTAATATAATATGATTATAATGCACACGTAATACTTCATCTAATTTATTGATGCTTTTAATGTAGTCCACATGTATTTATAAGTAGTTGTTTTTTTGGTTACTGCAGATGCACTTGGTATGAGCAGGATTTTTTTTTTTTTCAAAAAATGCTATATTAATAGAAATGTATACATGAACTGTTGGTGCTCTGTGCATTCAGGGGTGAAGCCGTATGCTTGCTCGATGTGTGACATGAGGTTTTTTCAGCGTTACCACCTGCAGAGACACAGCCTCACTCATACGGGTATGTGTCATCTCAAACCCCTGCCTTTTTGTAGTTATTGTTAGTTTTCTGCATGCTAAATGACTTTTAATTCAATTTTAAGCAACAACCATTTTATGCTTCCTTGATACATGAAAGCATAAAATGGATATTATTAAATTTCTCTAATTCACAGTTTAAATTCAGAGTCGTCAACATTTATTAATTTAATGATAGTGCTTCATGAAGGTATTACTTTGTACCTGATAGAGACGCAGTATATCTGTCATCAAAGGCATCATGTCACTGATTCACTAATAGCAGCCTGTCATGTTGCTCCATATTCACCATTCCCAGAAACTGCTTATTAATTATTATTATTATTATTATTGAATTGATGATAATTTATAGATATTTCCATTTCCAATTAAATGAATCTTTCTCTAACCCGCTCCTTAGGTACTGTTCAAATAAATTCATTAGGAGACAAGATTAACATGATTTTACATTAAGTGCCTCATTTTTGACATTGCGTTCTGCCACATAGTTTAAAAGAATGGACAGGGTTAATTTATGCAGGTCTATCGTCAGCACTTGTGGCATAATTTTATTACTACTGATGATAATTTTGACTCATCTCTCATCTACTAATTAAAAAAAAAGAAAAGAAAAACATTTTACTTTTAGCCACTTTACTTTGTTTTTTGGGAAAATTATTTCCATTTAAAACCATCCAAACACACAAACTGCATTAGACAAGCAATTTTTGGTCTTATGATATTGCAAGTGGTGTAATAAGTAAAATGGGTTTAATGTCAGCATGCAAAATAAAAAAAAATAAAAAATCAAGAGCATGGTCTAAATTTTTTTTTAAACAGCATAAAAATTGTTTTTTTTTGCTTTGAATGTTGTGTAAAGACATTCACTCACTAAAATTGACTCTGCATTTAGGGGTGAAGCCGTATGCTTGCTCGATGTGCGACATGCGGTTTTTCCAACGTTACCACTTGGAAAGACACAGCCTGACTCATACTGGTATGTGTCCGCTCACTGTACCCCTGATTTGTACCCAGTACCCCTTAATTGGAACTAAAGTTTGTATATATTTTGTGGTTGAGGTGCTTAGGGAAAAAAAAGAAAGAAAAAAAACTATGAGATAATTGACTTATTCAAATTAATGGCCAAAATGTATAATAATGAATTTTTGAATAGGATCTGTTACTTTTGAAATATTTATTAGCTATATCCTGCATCATCATATAATATTTGCATCAAAATCAAGACATTGAAAAATGTGTTCACCCGTTTAATTTACTGCTCTTGGGTGCGAGTTTTGCAAGACTCACTTCACGCTTGCGTGTAGTATCAGGTTTCACAATATCTGTGTAGGTGTTCCTGCCTCATGTTTCTGTGGATGTGCTTTTGTTTTTATTAAGTTTATTTACATTCATGTAAGTGTTAAAGCATAATTTCTTTTTACCAGTTTCAATGATCAGTCGTATTTATTCTCCAAGTAGGTAGAACATAACCTCAAGTCTCAAACTAGGTTTCTGATTTTTAAAACCAAAACCCCAGTGTGCCACTTTACAATCAAGCAGTTTTTTATTCCATATTAAACTCTACAAACTCGAGTTTGTATGGAGTCATATACCTTGTTTCTAAGCATGAATATACTCTCTATTTAAGATTTCACGTGGGAACCCATATGACAATCAGTCTCGATCCTTTTATGCCAGAAACAGTTTCAGAATCTTTGTTGATGTGTTGTGGCATGCTGTGAGAATGAAGATGTGGGGTGCTTCAATAAAGACTCTTTATCTCTGTTAGGAGAGAAGCCGTTTGCTTGTGACATGTGTGACATGAGGTTCATTCAGAGGTACCATCTGGAGAGACACAAGCGTGTTCACAGTGGTGAAAAGCCTTACCAGTGTGAGCGCTGCCAGCAGGTAAGAACACGCTTTATAACACAGGGGTTTTCAGATATAAGACAACTCCCATGATCATTCACTAGCCCCTTTCATTCCGCAATAAACTCGCAGCAACAAAGAGGCATTCATTTTCAAGAGCTGCCGATTTCCAGCTACCGAGACTATCGGTGTCGCAATGTGCCTGTGTCCATTTGAAAAAGTTGAACATTATTCAACTTAATATAATTATGCATTGAAGTCAGTGGAGCACAGGTGATCTTTGTCCCGTCAGATGCTGTAGTGAAATGTTGGAAAGATGGAGAAGTTAATCCTATCAGATGGAGTATGTAGTTGTTCTAAGTTTTTACATTAAATCAAGTCACTGCAAACATATTGCCAGGTGTTCGTCAGGAAAAAAAATATTTGGCTTGAGAGTTGTTTGTCTACTCTTTTATAATCTAAATAAAAAGCGGACATATTCAAGCTGCAGACCCACTTTTGATACATATAGATTTTACACAACGGTTCAGCTGGCATACAATTTTCCCTCTAGAGTGTAAATTTAGTGGCAAGAAAACTGATTTGATGTTAAAAACATGTAATGACATCTGCAAATGTTGTTCATGAATGTCACTATGCAACCATCATCAGTGTGAACGCCTATGAGCAACCGAGTTTGCAGAGACTGGGGACACAAAACAACAGAAGTGTTAGCGTTTGAACAGGGCTTTGGTCCTTACAGCTGTCTGGAATTTGTTTTATTACCAGTTGGACCAAATGTAACAATATAAACAGTTAGGGAAATACTGCATTAAATTGAATTATGTAGGCTCAATGTCAAATGCTAAATGATAATGGCACTTTTGCTAGGTAGGTGAGTGAGCAGTTGGTCGGTTTGCCCTCATAACACTTTTCAGCATTTACTCACCCACATGTTGTTCCAAACACATAAGATGATATTTTTATTTAAACCTGAGTGGTTTCCGTCCCTCCTTTTAAAGTCCAAGTAAGCAAAACTTAAAACGACATGAAGGGAAATGGAACGAAATGAATGCAAACTATATGAGGTGAATCCAGCAGTAAATGAAAGGAAAAATTACGGTTTTGAAAATAGATATGACCAGGTTGTACAAACCCGATTCCAAAAAAGTTGGGACACTGTACAAATTGTGAATAAAAAAGGAATGCAATAATTTACAAATCTCATAAACTTATATTTTATTCACAATAGAATATATATAACATATCAAATGTTGAAAGTGAGACATTTTGAAATGTCATGCCAAATATTGGCTCATTTTGGATTTCATGAGAGCTACACATTCCAAAAAAGTTGGGACAGGTAGCAATAAGAGGCCGGAAAAGTTAAATGTACATATAAGGAACAGCTGGAGGACCAATTTGCAACTTATTAGGTCAATTGGCAACATGATTGGGTATAAAAAGAGCCTCTCAGAGTGGCAGTGTCTCTCAGAAGTCAAGATGGGAAGAGGATCACCAATTCCCCCTATGCTACGGCGAAAAATAGTGGAGCAATATCAGAAAGGAGTTTCTCAGAGAAAAATTGCAAAGAGTTTGAAGTTATCATCATCTACAGTGCATAATATCATCCAAAGATTCAGAGAATCTGGAACAATCTCTGTGCGTAAGGGTCAAGGCCGGAAAACCATACTGGATGCCCGTGATCTTCGGGCCCTTAGACAGCACTGCATCACATACAGGAATGCTACTGTAATGGAAATCACAACATGGGCTCAGGAATACTTCCAGAAAACATTGTCGGTGAACACAATCCACCGTGCCATTCGCCGTTGCCGGCTAAAACTCTATAGGTCAAAAAAGAAGCCATATCTAAACATGATCCAGAAGCGCAGGCGTTTTCTCTGGGCCAAGGCTCATTTAAAATGGACTGTGGCAAAGTGGAAAACTGTTCTGTGGTCAGACGAATCAAAATTTGAAGTTCTTTTTGGAAAACTGGGACGCCATGTCATCCGGACTAAAGAGGACAAGGACAACCCAAGTTGTTATCAGCGCTCAGTTCAGAAGCCTGCATCTCTGATGGTATGGGGTTGCATGAGTGCGTGTGGCATGGGCAGCTTACACATCTGGAAAGGCACCATCAATGCTGAAAGGTATATCCAAGTTCTAGAACAACATATGCTCCCATCCAGACGTCGTCTCTTTCAGGGAAGACCTTGCATTTTCCAACATGACAATGCCAGACCACATACTGCATCAATTACAACATCATGGCTGCGTAGAAGAAGGATCCGGGTACTGAAATGGCCAGCCTGCAGTCCAGATCTTTCACCCATAGAAATCATTTGGCGCATCATAAAGAGGAAGATGCGACAAAGAAGACCTAAGACAGTTGAGCAACTAGAAGCCTGTATTAGACAAGAATGGGACAACATTCCTATTCCTAAACTTGAACAACTTGTCTCCTCAGTCCCCAGACGTTTGCAGACTGTTATAAAAAGAAGAGGGGATGCCACACAGTGGTAAACATGGCCTTGTCCCAACATTTTTGAGATGTGTTGATGCCATGAAATTTAAAATCAACTTATTTTTCCCTTAAAATGATACATTTTCTCAGTTTAAACATTTGATATGTCATCTATGTTGTATTCTGAATAAAATATTGAAATTTGAAACTTCCACATCATTGCATTCTGTTTTTATTCACAATTTGTACAGTGTCCCAACTTTTTTGGAATCGGGTTTGTATATACAAGATGTCAAATTGGACATTCAAGACTCACAAAGGAGGGAAGAGAAACCAGTTTGTGACTTGTGTAAGAATTTTTTGAGTGTAAAATATATTTTAATACAATGTCCAATTTTAAATGATAGTTTTGAAAAGGTCTCTCCCGGAAGAATTTTTAGCATTGATCAAATTATGATGCTGTCAATGTTGCCATGAATATAGCCATTGTTGCTGATATGTTGTTAAAACATAAATAAATATACAAACAAACAACATGAGGGTGAGTAAATGATGACTAAATAATTTTAGAAAAATTCAAATTCTCTCATTAACTACTCACCCTCATGTCGTTCCAAACCCGTAAGACCTTCGTTCATCGTCGCAACACAAATTAAGATATTTTTGATGAAATCCGAGAGCTTTCTAACCCTGCATAGTTTTTTGTTGTTGTTGGTTTTCTAAATTAAAAGAAGCATCATTTCAACCCAGCAGTCACTGTAGCCAAGTACAAATGGAATACACTTAGAAATTAAATTAATTTCCAGTTTGTAATTTAGGTTTTTCATTCAATGAACTCGAGGAAGAATAATCATTGAGGTGAAGTCAAAAGTGTAAATGCTTTAGTTGAACACTTCCACTAACTTCTCCGTTTTTCACCTCAAGAACTTCTCACGGACAGACAGACTGTTGAGACACCGGCGATTGTGTCAGGGTCGTGGCGTGGCAAAAGTCGAGGCCCAGCCTTGTTCTTTCACCCAGGAGCCTCCCACAGCCCCTCCGTCCACGTGGAGTCCTCTACATCCCGCCCCGGGCCGACTCGCTGTCTGACACCATACTCTTTAGACAAGCCCTGAGACCACAGCACACCCACACTGGCACTGTGGCTCCACCTGCTGACAGACAGATGCGCTACAGACAGAATGAGGGGAAATTCTCCTCTTTTGTTTCTTTATTTAGAAACAAACAAGGTTCTCTTTTGATCATTGAGGGTTGTTTTATACTTTTTGGTATTATATTATGGGGCTAGAAGGGGTTTTATGGTACTTTTAAGAGGTGAAGAACAAAAAACACCTAACATGGGAATTTCATGTTACTAACCAAAAAAAACGAAAGGTAAAACCCATCATCTGTCGACTGACACCTATTGATACACACTTCATGTAAGATGTAACAGCATTGTGTGATTAAAATCAGCATCATGTGTGATGTATAGGCCTGCTGTAAAGTGCTAAGGGTTAGTACCCTACTGTCCTGAGGACTCAGGTAATGTCCTACTACCATCGCGAGATCTGTTTGTAACACTGTACCCATGTGTAACCATATGGAAATGCACAGTGTGCTTCCATGTATTAATTCATTAAGCATTCACAGGCTTTTTCTCAATGATACATGTTTGATCTGATATTGTAACTATGTATGACTTTGAAAGATGTGTATATTACTATGTGTAACAGCTGGTTTGTTCTCTGTCATTGCCATGAGCTGGGGGAAATGACACCACCAGTTGAGTTCTGCTCACTGGAAGTGTCCCTTTCTGACTTCACTCACTTAATGACTGGCAAATCTCACAAGACCTGTCAAGGCCATGTTTTGTGGATCATTGGTCCTCACAATCATACATTTTGCATCAAGAAAATGAGGTCTGTTTTATGCCATTAAGTTTTTCATCTTTACAGTATTTTTTATGAACATTTAGCACATTTCACTGATATTCTTATTACCATAATGAAAAAATAGTGTTTTTGAATATACATTAAAATGATATATTTAATTTTGTCCTAGTGGCTTTATTTGGGCAATAGGAGCCATCAATAACAGCCATTATTGAGAATTACAAAACAACTCAAAAAGTAAAATGGTTGGTTGCATTACGTAATGAGAATTGAAAATCTGTACAAAATATCAGTGACCAAAAATAGGCTTCATTTTCTGTATGCTAAAGGTTTTTTGTTCCCCCTTCCTGATTTTGGAGTGATATATGGCTGAGATATATTTTTGTGAGATTCATTATAGAGTATTGACTACACTGTTAATGCATCTACATGGTAAATGACACAATGAAAATATCCAAAAGCCCCACAATTTCATGTACAGATTTATATGTGCAACATATAATAAGATCTTGTGGCCTTAGGATGTTCATGTGTATTTTTTGTACCTCCTTTTTTTTTTCTTTTTTTTTTTACACAATAATTATATACATATTATTTTGCTGAAATATTGACATGAGGACAGATGGTCTGCCTGTTGTTTTCTTTCCAAAGTCATTTTAACATTATATTGCCTTGTTCAAGCACAGCTGTGTTGAAATATCTATTGATATAGATTTGTTGTTTTGTTGTAATATCTGAGATGGAAATTTTAAAGTCGAGGTTTCCAGTGTGATATAGCAGTGTTGTCTGATGCATAGGTTTACTCTAATGTGAATCTGCATATGCAATGCCTTCAGTACACGTGGGCCAGATGACAAGGGCAGAGATCTGATGTTATTGTTGCACCAAATGATATTGTACCTGTCAGTTTATTAACTTCTCATTCTATTGTTAACATGATATCTACTGTTTGACGAGAGTCTCGTCTGTATTTTCTAAGAGCTGATGGACAACTAGGGATTGAATTGGGCATTTCCTTGCATCAGAATGCTTTCTGGTGATAATATCTGGCAACTACACAGAGTATATCTTTAGAGGGATGTCTGCTGTTTATTGACAAAAGATTGCTGCATTTCTATGTAATGACTGAATATTTTTCTTTGTAATGTTACATGTTTATATACTGTTACTGAATTGGTTAAAACTTTTAGTTCTATAGTAACAAACTTTGTGTATTTTAAGGATCTTTTTTATGCTAATATAATTTTAAAACACTGGAGAGAAACGTGTGAAATGATCATCTATATACATATACAGTTGAATATTGCATATACACACACACATAATTAGTCTGTAGTTACTTATCAAAGCATCTCTCCAAAGTGTTGGGAACAATATTGCAGTTTGCTCGGATATCCGAATTAAAAAGAAAGAAGCAATAGAAGTCATACCTGTAAATTATTTTAGGCATTTACTTGGACAGAGAAAGAGATCATCAGTAGTAGTTAACAAAGCATCACTTCTTTCTTCTTTTTCTTCTTGCATGATATTACAGATACTGATTTAACAACTTCACTGAATTCCTTATCTTCAGCTGAAGGTGTTTTCCAAAAAAACTTCTGATAGCAAAAGAAACACATTTTGTTAATGTTTCAGACACTTCAGTAACATTTAATTGTTTTTGTGAGGAGACAAAGTGAGTTGCTTTATGCATAAATAAAATACTAAATAAAATGTGTGGTTTTCACATGAGTATTCAATTTTAATTCAGTATTGTTTTGCATAAATAGTGCTAGAATTAAATTAAAATCTGAAAAGTATTTTTCCTCAAAAATGAAATATTGTACCCTTTTTCCTAGTTTATTTTTAACTGGGAAACATCGAGATTTAGGGATACTTTAAATATTTTAGGTATTACAACATTTTTCAAAATATTTGTGCTTTACAAATAATAATAAATAAATAATTTACAATTATTGGGTTCCAAGCACCAATGGCTTAAGTTGATGATCAGGTGATTCAACTTAAGTGTATCTTTTCAAATATAATGTGGTTTTTCCAGCAAGGTCCATCTTGGTTTTTATAATTATTGTTAGGGCTGACGAACAAGTTGTCACAGCAACATACTCATGTCAAAAGGGGCAACTGACTTCCAAAGGGAATCACTCCCACTTACTATTAGACTGAAACAAACATTATTATTTTTGTTTGTTTTTCAAAAAACAAACAAACATTACATTTACATGAACTGCATGTTAGGATGCCATAGGTCAATTTCAAAATTCAACAAAATGCCTGCAGCCCTCAGGCCACACACCTCACTGCAGTAACAAAACACAGACTGACTCTTAAAACACAGACTGACTCTTATTAAACAAAGACAAGTACAAGTAAAGCACATTTATACTGGCGGCCAGCACCATTACCCTTAGGGGAAGGACACATTCACAACATTTAACATTTTCCCACAAACAAGGTCTAAGAGAAACATTTGATCCTAACATTCAAAATAAACGATCTATTCTCTTTTGCAATAAAATAAATAATTTACAGTATATTGAACAGGAAAATATAACAGGAGCAACTCGGCCACGTTGTCCCTGAAACACCCGTTCTATTATATTAACTATTGGTACATTCCCAAACTTAGCAGAACAAATAATTATCATTACTATTTCCCCATCTGGGTTTATAGGCTAAGGAACAGACAACACTGCACAAGGACCAAAGGTATTTAATTAATTTTGCTGTACAACTTACAAATCATAATAAACAAATTACAACCCCAAACTCTTGTCAGTAAAACAGTGTTTATGTGTGTGAGTGTATTCTTAAAAACTCAAGCCCAAGTTAAATTTGCAGTCATTTCATGATCATCACACTCCTCCCCACCTCTGCAGAAAGTCTGCAGTGGCATTACTCTTGCTTGGTACATATTGGATACTAAACCAATAAGGTTGCATAGATAAGTACCCTCAAGTAATTTGTGCATTAGAGTCCTTCATATGCTCCGTTCATTGCAGCAGCTGATGATCTGTTTCTTTTTTTAAGATTTCTTTTTTGAGTTTTTGCCTTTTTATTTTGAGAGGACAGTGTTTAGACAGGAAGCGAAGTGGGAGAGAGAGAGGGGGACGTGATCGGGAAAGGTCCGTGAGCAGGAACTCGAACTCGGGATGCCCGAAGCACAACTGCGCTATATGTTAAGAAGATAGTAGCTGAACGTGTCCAGGGCCCATTTAACGGCCAAGCACATGGTCTCAAATGTGGAGCATGTGGAGCATTTTGAGTACTGTTGAGCGGATTCTTAAACACCTCTGATTGGCCGTTGTGTTCATGTGCTCAACAGATATGTCTGTGATTGGCTACAATGGTCATCGCCTCATGTTCTTCACCAGGCTTTTACACAGATACACACGGGAGTGTTTGAAAGCCATGTTTATGAGCAAATATATTAGGGATCCGCTGATAGACGCAGCTTTCAAACGCTCCTGTATGTATCTGTATAAGCGCTCGGTGAGGAGTATGAAGCAATGATCATTATAGCCACAAACATGTCTGTTGAGCATGTGAACGCAATGGCCAATCAGAGGTGTTTAAGAATCCTCTCAACAGTGCGCAAAATGCTTGTCTGGGCTAGCTGAGTCATGCTCTTCAACTTCTCCCTCATCTGGAGAACATATATGAAAGAATGTGTTGAGTTTCTGAGTCCTCCTGACCTCCCATCCGGCTCTCCTTTAATAGGGACAATGGACCTCGTACCTGACGGCGTATAACAATTCAAAAGGTGAAAAACAGTTTGAAGACTGAGGGACCTCCCTATAGGCAAATAAGAAGTAAGGAATCCATTGATACCAGTCGGCTCCAGATTCACATACTTCCGCAACATTTGTTTAAGTGCAGGTCCTTGATGGAGAGCTGCACCCTTTGACCAAAGATGTACCTGGGTGCCACAGTCCGACCGCGGTCAGCAGCTCTTTTGGTGCACCTCTCAGACCGGACCTTCCTGGTCCTCCTCCATGTATGACGGCAGCGCTGGATAAATGCCTGGACTGAGGGGGCAGCAGTTTAAGCACCCTTGGATAGGAACAATGGGGATTGATATAATTTACAACACATGAATGGGGACAGCTTGGTTAAAAAAACACCAGCAAGGAGTTGTTTGAGCATATCCCACCCAAGTAAGCTGCTTACTCTAGGCGGAAGGGTTGTGGGAGACCAAACATCAGAGCATCCACTCAAGAACCTGTTTGGCACATATGGTCTGACAGTTCATCTGTTGATGGAATTCTGACGACAGGCTGGCGGACAGACTGGAGAATTCCCTCCAAAAGTGGGTAACAAACTGGGGCATCTGTCAGAGACCACATCCTCCGGAAGACTGTGAATCCGGAACACATGGTCATTGACCACCTGGGCCATCTCCCTAGCCGAGATTAGATAGGGAAAGAAGTGGTCCACTATAGAAAACTGACCCACCATGGTGAGGGTTACAGCATTGCCACTGGATGAAGGGAGACCATTAACAAAAATCCAGGGCAATAAGTGACCAAAGAAGGGGATTTAACAGACCAACACATGGTCATTGACCACCTGGGCCATCTCCCTAGCCGAGATTAGAAGCCGAGCCGAGAAGTTGAAGCCGAGAAGTCTCCCTAGCCGAGAACCCAACTTCTCCCTAGCCGAGAAGTTGAAGAGCATGACTCAGCTAGCCCAGACAAGCATTTTGCGCACTGTTGAGAGGATTCTTAAACACCTCTGATTGGCCATTGCGTTCACATGCTCAACAGACATGTTTGTGGCTATAATGATCATTGCTTCATACTCCTCACCGAGCGCTTATACAGATACATACAGGAGCGTTTGAAAGCTGCGTCTATCAGCGGATCCCTAATATATTTGCTCATAAACATGGCTTTCAAACACTCCTGTGTGTATCTGTGTAAAAGCCTGGTGAAGAACATGAGGCGATGACCATTGTAGCCAATCACAGACATATCTGTTGAGCACATGAACACAACGGCCAATCAGACGTGTTTAAGAATCCGCTCAACAGTACTCAAAATGCTCATTACAACACATGAATGGGGACAGCTTGGTTAAAAAAACACCAGCAAGGAGTTGTTTGAGCATATCCCACCCAAGTAAGCTGCTTACTCTAGGCGGAAGGGTTGTGGGAGACCAAACATCAGAGCATCCACTCAAGAACCTGTTTGGCACATATGGTCTGACAGTTCATCTGTTGATGGAATTCTGACGACAGGCTGGCGGACAGACTGGAGAATTCCCTCCAAAAGTGGGTAACAAACTGGGGCATCTGTCAGAGACCACATCCTCCGGAAGACTGTGAATCCGGAACACATGGTCATTGACCACCTGGGCCATCTCCCTAGCCGAGATTAGATAGGGAAAGAAGTGGTCCACTATAGAAAACTGATCCACCATGGTGAGGGTTACAGCATTGCCACTGGATGAAGGGAGACCATTAACAAAAATCCAGGGCAATAAGTGACCAAAGAAGGGGATTTAACAGACCAACACATGGTCATTGACCACCTGGTCCATCTCCCTAGCCGAGATTAGATAGGGAAAGAAGTGGTCCACTATAGAAAACTGATCCACCATGGTGAGGGTTACAGCATTGCCACTGGATGAAGGGAGACCATTAACAAAAATCCAGGGCAATAAGTGACCAAAGAAGGGGATTTAACAGACCAACTGTTAAGTTGATTAGATTACTTTTTTTGAGTGAACACATTGCACACCCCAACAAACTAACAGATGCCATGGCCTGCCACCAAAAGCACCACAATCCAGCAACCTCCTTACCCCAGGACAATACATTAGCTTGGAGGCTTAACCCCACTAAAGAATGGCAGTGTGGACTATAGCAGGCATGAATAGCAGAGCCGCCATGAATTCCCCAGGCACCTGGCTAGGGTCAGGTGACAGCCACGATCACATGCCCTGGGGACAAAATGGTATCTGGAGGAACACCTAAAAGAACAAAGCCCAACAAGCCTACCTGTTTTTCAGCCATTTGGTAGACTGAATGTATTTCTGATTTCTGTGGCTGGACACCACTCTCTAAAAGCCACTGATGTAACTTATTATCATAAGGGTATTCTCAGGAAAGAATCACTCTGACACCCTTTTCTGATGTGTCCACTGTAAAGGAATTTACCCCTTTTACATTGTTTAATTTAGCTCTTTGGTTTAAGCTTTATTTTAGCTTTAGGGAATCTTAAAGTCTGATATCGATATGATCAATTGGTATTAATCAAAACGTCCAACTTATACCTTATTTAACAATCGTCCAGCGAGTTGTTAGATTAGTATATATTCTTGTGGCCACGATATAATAATACAGAATTATTTAAATAAATTTATGACAGTTATGAGCTTAGGTAACGTAATCTGAGCAGAGTTTGATTTGAATATTTCACACAGAACACAGAACACTTCTCTATAAATCAAACAAGAGTTTATTTGCTATCTTACTACAATACATAAACTAAGCTAAACAACATAAAACAAAATACATACACACAGGCAATGAATTGTTACAATTGAGAATGATTAAAAATATAGCACTGTTTTGCTATTTCAAACCCGATTTTACCGTGTCGATCATCAAGAGGAGAACTATTATCCTTACTTTAGAGATAGATGCGACACGATTCAGCAGAATAGTGGTTGTTTGATACTTGCTTTTAAGTTGAAATGATCCGTGTGGCTCGAGGGAACCCCGCGTGTCGTCGTTGCGTGACGTCACTCTGGGGATGTCCTTCTGTTGTTGCTTGGTTGCTCTGGGGTTGTTTGGCGCTCTTGAGTTCCTTCAGCGTAGCTTCAGACTTTCAAGGGTTTCTTCAGAGATTTGACTAGATGTTGGTTCAATGTTCAAACTCGGCCTAGATGTTAAGGCTGCGAGCTTTTCTGGAGCAGCTCCAAGTTTCAACGAAGCGCGATTTTCAAGCAGAGCAGAGAGAGAGGGCATAGAGCGGGGGGTCCGCTTTTTAGATGGACTGACGTCAGGGCGTCCACCAGCGCTCTTCCAATGAAAGGGTTCCTGTAGACAGAGCTCCGCCTACACAAGGCTTCTTTCTGTGCATACATTATCTGCCTATTTATGTTGTCACATGAAGAAAATATATTTTAACACGTTCTAATCACACATTATTATACTCAATATTAACTTCCCATGCACACCAAATTCTTGCATTTGTCCTGACCGTTAATATGAAACCAAATATAAGGTATTTGACATACATTAATAGCTTTCATGCTAAAACTAACAAAAAGGGTTCAATTTAAATATTAGAAATAACACATCATGCATATACTACTAGAAGGTCTAGTAGTTCTTGCACAGGAGAAAATTATACCTCAAAAGATTATAAAAACACCATAGATTCCAATAACACAGCAAGCTTACTTTCATTTCATAAAATGCAGCCTGACTATATATATTGTAAATATAATATATATATTGCTTTTGATTATATAGCTTGAATAGCAGTAGTGATTACTATCAATTGTCTTTTTGGAACACTTTATAAAAGTCTTTGAGTCCTTTTAGCAAAGTCAATAAACAGAAACAAGCTGTGGAATGTGGGAGAAACGGGAGGTCAGGAAAGTCACTGTCCAGGTCATAAGAACATCACTTTAGGGTGCATCTGCAAAACTTCAGCATTCAGACTTCTTCTCGTAAAAGTCTTTCTTGTTGATACCATCATTGAGTTACTGCTTAAGCGGTCAGGAGATGTCATAAAGTTTGTTGCTGGACCATTGCCAGATGTTTACCTCAAAGCTCTCCTAACTTTTTAGAGGTTTCCTTACGATGATAACCCAAAAGCATGGCAGGAAATTGGCCAGCCAGTTGGGTGAGGTGCTGTTCGTCTGTCAATTTTATGACTTGCAGATAGAGACGAAAGTGGCTCTTTGAGCCTAAGGAATTTGTGGTTGCACTTAGTTCAGAGGTGTGTGTGTCCTTCCTCTCCACAAAGGCATTACACCACCTCTGCCACAAACTGTCATTTAGGATCAAAATCAAACCGTAGGCCCAATCAAAATAGTAGTGTGGTAAACAACAAAATTTGAGATGAGAGACTGCAGATGCAAAACAAGTAACATGACAAGAAGGTCTCCAAGACAGGATAGTGTTGTTTGTCCAGTGACTGTGAGGGTTATGTGAGGAAAGTCAGGAGTGACCGAAAACAATAGGGATACAGAGGGAGTTAAATAAATCTTAGGTCTTTAGGTCTTCACTGTGATTCTCTGAAGTGACCAGACTCAATTTTCAGGCGATTTGTGAAACTCTCACTCTAACTGGTGATCATTGAGGGAATGAGCTGTGAGGGAAGGAAATATATCTTGAATGGGTTAGAACCCTGTGACAAGCCCAGTTAGCATTATGAAATTCCCCTCCACCCCTGAGGCAACGAGTAGAACATTTGACAGAAGATCCACTGATCAGGACTGAAACAGGAAAGAGGGTGCAAGAACCCACTGAGGGGGAGATAGAGATGCTTCCCACCAGCATCCCCCACATTACTGACAGGTGGTGGCTTTGACTGAGCATACAGAAGGGATGTGTACCTTGACTACTGCTGTAAAGAAAGAGACCCTTTGTTACTCAACATTGATTTTCTTCAGCTGAGAAGTGCATCCTCCCCACCTGCATGGGTTCTGGCTCATCAGATGGATCAGGCACCTGGGAAGCAACAGGGGAAGGGTATGAATAGCAAGCCCGATGATGTCCAGGGGGTTGGGGGCATAGATCTCATCTGTGACCTCAATAGCCGCTTTTCCACTGTCGGGCCAGTGCTTTAAACGGGCCGGGCGGGGCTAATAGCCTTGGACCTGTAGCACCGCGCCCAAAATCATGATGCGTTTCTACCGTTGGGTCAGAAGCTCCGCTGCTCTTCACTTAAACCCACCATTTACTCGCCTCTCAGGAACAATGTCATGCAACCCCATCATTTCACCAACAAAGAGAAGTTATCAGAAAACTAATCAGAAATAAGTCACTGGAACTAGCACGATCACAAAACGAACATGATAGGAGTGGCCATTTGTTAGCATGTTTTGTTAAAGATTTAAATCCAAAAGCATTGATGTTTTACAATAATAAACAATGCATTGATCATAATGAATTAATTTATCAGGACTGAAAATTAGTCACACAGAAATAAAGCGGTATGAAATGTTTTCACAAAAGAAAGAGGACACATACCCTACTTACTCAGTTGAGTCTGTTTCTGTTTATTTGTAGTCACAGTATACATCACATTTAAAAAATAATGATAATTTCTATATATTTTTTTCCATCAAAAATACGACCTGAGTACCAGAGGGAGCTCCAGAACAAAAAACATTATTATATTTTTATGACATATACACGGAGCTAAAGTCTCGAGATGAGACTTATGACATATAAACTATGTTACTAAATAAATACACGATTGTGATAGAGAATGGAAGCTGACGTCTGATTTCTTCAAGCGCTTCTATTTACATTACAATGTTTACTGTGGTTACGTTAATGGCTAGCGTGCATAGTCTTTTGCATCGCTTATAAATATTTCTGCCTTGTATGGTGATCATAATCCACATCGGATCTCAAACAGAAGTTATTTCAAACACTCACTGCTGTCTGAAAGTGAGTTTTGAGCTAAAATTATTTTAAAAGTCTTTAATGCTGGTGTTATAGCTGCTAACTTTATGAAATTGGCACACACTAGCATGTCCGCTTTTGGCCCGACAGTGGAAACGCGGCTAATGAGCCAAGTTGCCAGTGCCGCTGGATTCCATTCACCCGTCATCTGCAACCAATGGCATAATCCGCCCCCAACCTTCTGCTTTGATGAAGCGCTGCCAGTTGTCAAGAAGTCTCCTTACCGAAGACTGACTAGCCAAAGACATTGATCATCTTGGGCTTGTGCTCATGTAAATCCTCACAGCATGGCGCCTATGAATCCCAAACAGCAGCACCCCAGTCACGAGCTCGCCCGGCTCGGAGTGAGATAACGTAAGCCACTCTTGACCGGTTGTGCGGGTGAGAACACCACCTCATACTGTATAAAGAAAGAGCGACAATTATTAGGTTCACCAGCATATACAGGCAGATTATTGATGCATGGCTCGAGAATATCTGGCAGATGGCTAGTAGTCCGGGCACTGGCAGAATGGCATCCTGGTCGGTTAAGTCAAACTGACTTAATTGACCCAAGAGCTGGGTGACCCACGCAACTAGATCATCCACAGTGAGACAGGCATTGGAGAGTTTCTCCTCATGATGACATAGCATAGCTCCCTGAAGCTCAACAGCATCGTGAAGCAGGGATCCCTGTGCTGAGTCCATAGCTGGCCAGTGTGTGATGTCAAGTTTTCTGGAAGGAAGGACTCGAATGCATAATATGTGCTTTATATGAAGTCAAGCTCAAAAACTGGTGGTGAGTTTAGTTTAGTTTAGTTTCGTTTATTTATATAGCACATTCAATAACGACAGAGCCAATCAAAGTGCTCCAAAGGCAGATTCAATTAAAAGACTAGCAATGAAACAAATAACAAAACAATTTTGTAATATGCACTATTACGCAACAATAAATTAACACAAAACAAAACAAAGAAAGATCAAGCAAAGATTTAAAACAGAAATGGCAGATCTTAAGTACAAAGGCAAGTTATTGCACAACTGGGGTGCTGCCACCAAAAATGCACAATCCCCCTTTAGTTTTAAGAATATCTTAGGTACCGACAGCAACAGGCTATTTGATAACCTTAAAGGCCTATTAGTCTGATGGTAAGAAAGAAGATCAGATAAGTAGTGTGGAGCTAAACCATCCAGGGACTTTTAAACAAACAGTACTACCTTAAACTGGGTAGTATAGAACTCAATGCAAACTAGCCAGACCAGGAGTGATAATTTGCCTCTTTCTAGTTCCTGTCAAAAGTCTGGCCGAGGTGAAGGGGTTGATTTCCAATCCCCTCCTCTTCTGGTATATAATGAATAAGTAATATTAGTTTTATTGAAACTAGTGTATGTATTCTGGTATTTACGTTACAAGCAATGTCTGTATTTGATATCTGAAAGGTGAGAGAGGGTCTGACTATGGAGTGCAGTAACAGTGTTTAATTATTTAGCCCGGCTTCCAGAGAATTGTCACGGTGCACACAGCAGGGAGGAACAAGGACATGCAGACGAGGACGTGAACTCAAATAATAGTATTTAATAAGACATCAGGGCTAGACATGGCAGGACAAGGCAAGGCTTACAGACAGGAAACACCGGAAGTAACGAGTAGACCAGATGAAATCAAAGTGAACAGACAGGACTATAAATACACAGGTTAATCATAGATAATCACATGAACACACCTGGACACAAATTAACTGATAATCACATCTGACGAGGACAGGAAACAAACCAAATATGGACACAAGAGGCAGGAACACATGACACACACAACAGAACCCTGACAAGAATATGTATTTGTTTTGTAATAATTCAGCTGAATCGTTATATAATCAAATGTTATATTTCATAGAAAGAGAGTTGTAGATCAAACTTTGTTCTTATTCATTTTATTATGTGGTTCTCATGATAGCCATATGAGGCATGTAAACACCAACGCACAACTTACGGTGCCATGAAAAGGTTTTTGCCACCTTCCTGTTTTTTTGTGTTTTTTTTTTGCATATTTGTCACACTTAAAATATTCAAATTAATTTTAATATTACACAAAGATAATGCAAGTAAATACAAAATGCAGTTTTTAAATGATGATTTAATTTATTGAAAAAAGCTGTCCAAACCTACCTGGCCCTACGTGAAAAATGAATTGCCCCCTCCTGTTAAATCATGAAAGAACTGTGATTAACCACATTATTTTAGAAAGCTGAGTTAAATTTCACTAGCCACGCCCAGGCCTGATTACTGCCAGACCTGTTAAATCAAGAAATCACTTAAATAGAACCTGTCTGACAAAGTGAAGCATGCTTTAAGAGCAATACATCATGCCGCGATCTAAATAAATTCAAGAACAGATGAGAAACAAAATAGTTGACATGTATCAGTCTGGAAAGGGTTATAAAGCCATTTCTAAGGCTTTGGGACTCCAGCGAACCACGGTCAGAGCCATTATCCACAAATGGAGAAAACTTGGAACAGTGGTGAACCTTCCCAGGAGTGGCCGGCCTACCAAAATTACTCCAAGAGCGCAACGACGACTCATCCAGGAGGTCATGAAAGAACCCAGAACAACATCTAAAAAACTGCAGGCCTCACTTGCCTCAATTAAGGTCAGTGTTCATGATTCAACAATAAGAAAGAGACTGGGCAAAAAAGGCATCCATGGGAGAGTTCCAAGGCAAAAGCCACTGCTGACCAAAAAGAACACAAAGGCTTGTTTCACATTTGCCAAAAAATATCTTGATTATCCCCAAGACTTTTGGGCAAATATTCTGTGGACTGATGAGATAAAAGTTGAACATTTCGGAAGGTGTGTGTCCTGTTACATCTGGCGTAAAACCAACACAGCATTTCATACAAAGAACATCGTACCAACAATCAAACATGGTGGTGGTAGTGTGATGGTCTGAGGCTGCTTTGCAGCTTCAGGAACTGGACGACTTGCAATCCCTTTTCAAAAACTACAACAAACATTTGGACTACAGTGTTGATATCCGGTGTTTGTGATATCACAAAACAGTCTATTAGAATATCATTAAAATAAATCCTGCCTACGGAAATTCAAATGGTTGGCGGGTGGGGAGAACGCTTGGTTGAGCACTGCACGTTTCAAAATCGAAACACCGTGCAGGTGTTTTTATATCACTGTATTTCTGAAGGAAACCGACTGTCTTCAGAAAATTATGGATGTCATTTTCATTTAATCTTGTATGTAATGTCTGATAAAGCAGCATTTGTGAGCAGAGTGCTGCTTTGTGTACAGCGTTACCGGGGAAACCTTGCTCTCTACCGCTCCAACAGCGCCTCCTGCTGGCAGAGAATTAATTTGCATATACAGTATCTCACATAAGTGAGTACACCCCTCACATTTTTGTAAATATTTTATTATATCTTTTCATGTGACAACACTGAAGAAATGGCACTTTGCTACAATGTAAAGTAGTGAGTGTACAGCTTGTATAACAGTGTAAATTTGCTGACCCCTCAAAATAACTCAACACACAGCCATTAATGTCTAAACAGCTGGCCACAAAAGTGAGTACACCCCTAAGTGAAAATGTCCAAATTGGGCCCAATTAGCCATTTTCTCTCCCCGGTGTCATGTGACTCGTTAGTGTTACAAGCAGGGCCTGAAATTAACACCCGACCACGCGCCAAATGCAGGTGAATTTTGCAATTGGCGGGTAAAACTGTCAATCTACCTGCCACATTGGCGGGTAGCCAATGAGAATTGAGTGATTCATTAGTTGTTGTTTTTTTGCGTCTGTTGTTTTTTTTTTTTTTTAAGTCCGCCATTTCGTTGGATTTTAGCTCAAAATGTGGCGGCACATTACTGGGGTAAAGAGGCCAGCTGAAACGAACAACCAACAAAAAGATGAGGATGAGTCAAAGAAAAGTAAAAGACGACGTTTTAATACGAAGTGGACAATTGGCGACAACGGCAAGGTTCGTGAGTGGCTGATTTATGACCGCAGTACAGACGAAATGTACTGCAGTGACTGCCGTATGTATGGCTCAGAGAAAGCGAAGTCAAATCCTTTTGTAATCGGGACTAAAAACTTAAAATTAGAAGCAATTAAGGACCACGAGTCATCAAAAAGCCACCTACACACAATAAGTTGCAAAATATCAAAGACTGCGCTTCCGGAGGAGACCGCTGCGGTCAAGGCACTTACGTCCATGAAAGCAGCGCAGTTTGAGAAGATGCGACTCCTGTTTCGGAACGTTCACGCGATCGGCAAGAAGATGAGGCCCTTCTCTGACTACGTTTGGATCCCCATGGGTACACAAGCTTATAAATCATACAGAATTAGTTTTTTTGGAAATGTAAAAATGCAGAAAGTTTTCTGTGATGGGTAGGTTTAGGGGTAGGGTTAGTGTAAGGATATAGAATATATCGTTTGTACTGTATAAAAACCATTAAGTCTATGGAGAGTCCCCACAAAGATAGTGAACCAGACGTGTGTGTGTGTGTGTGTGTGTATACGTGCGTGCATGCGCTGGCATGCATGTGTTATCAAGCTAACTGTGAATTGTCATTGTTTATGTAGGGTGGATGAACAGAAAGGGTTAGCTGTAGGGAAGACATACAGAAATGCAAACCAAGCCCAAGTCTTCATGCACTACATAGCAGAGGTTGAAAGGAGGAAGGTAAAGGAGGAGATATCTGCCACCAAGTTCATCTCCATAATGGCAGATGGATCCACAGACAGTAGTGTAATGGAAGAAGAGTTGGTCTACACTAGAATGAGCAGAGCAGGAAAAGTCAAGGTGCAGTTTGTGGGGATCCAGGCATTGAAAAAGGCAGATGCAGCACATATAACAGATGCAATATGCTCCTAGATGTCTGCAGTCAGTGGTGGTGAGGAGGAATGGAAGGAAAAGCTAGTTGCTTGTGGGACAGATGGAGCGGCCGTTATGACAGGATCCAAGACAGGAGTTGTCAGCAGGCTTCGTGGGGAAAGGACATACATTTTAGGAGTCCACTGCATGGCACACCGCCTTGAGTTGGCATTTAAAGATGTAATGAAGACCAACAGTCATTGTAGGAAAGTTGAGGACCTCTTGACTGGCCTGTTCACCCTCTATCACAGGAGCCCACTGAACAGAGCCAAATTAAAGGACAGTTTCTCAGTGCTAGGGATAAAACCACTGATGCCCACCAGAGTAGGAGGTACAAGGTGGGTCTCTCACCTATTGAGGGCCTTGGACCATTTCTTAAGGGGGTTTAAAGGGATTGTTCAGCACCTTGAGCAGGTAAGTAGTAGCTTATAGGTATTGTTGTATATTATTTATCTGTCAACATTTTGATTTAACATGTCAAATGCAGTTCTTCCATTTCCAGTTTAATTAATTTTGTTCTTGTTTTCTAAAGATGCAGTCACCAGACGATGAAGGGGTAAATGCTGCTCAACAGAGCAAGGCACGAGGGTTCTACAAGCTGGTGACAGATGGAGATGCACTTAAGTTCAGCAGTTTCCTGCATGATACGTTGACTCATCTTAGCAACCTGTCAGTGAAATTGCAGCAGTCATGTTTAACAGTAGCTGACGTCCACAGTTGCCTAACCTCCACCCAGGCTGTGATCCTCAAATACAAATACAGGTAATATAATTATATTATAATTATATGATTTAAAAATTATATTGATTACTGTTTATAGTTTAAAAAGTGTTATTAATCTTTGCTTCAGCTTAAAAAGTGGTTTTCTCATTCCTAAAACCTAGTCCAATTTTACCTCTTAATATGTGACCTCCCTCTTGTCATGACTCTGTCTTGACACACGTGTATTAAATTTATTTATTCTGATAAAGGCAAAACGCTCTTTACTCACACAGCATGTATCCAATGAACCACTCATTGAGATTGTATTGTAATGATTAAAACTGTAAAGTCTTCATGTACAAATCCTTTTGAAAAAAGTAAACTAAAACTTTGACTACAGACCTGGACCGATGCTGAGGAAGGTGTTGGATTCCAACACTTACATGGGTGTTAACCTGAGACATAGTGACACCAGCCACATGATGGCTAACAAAGACAAACTTCTGGACAAGCTGTCCGACAGCATGGACAACAGATTTGGGGATGTGGGGTCTGGAATCCTGAGCGATACAAAGATAGTGAGCTTCCAACAATGGCCTGATCCAGAAAACAGTGCAGGTTAGCATCTCAAAGCAACTTGCAATAACTTAATGTACAATTTTTTTCTAATGCCAGAGAGCAGCATGATTTTCTATTATTAAAGAACACAACTTTAAAAATGGTCAAAATGTTAAACTCAAAACAACATACACTTCTACTACAAACTTTTAAAATAATCTTTTTATATAATTTCAGACTTTGGTGATTCAGAAGTGGACAGGCTCACAAGTCACTTCAAGCCGATATTGATCTCTTCTGGAGTTGATGTCGATTTGATTGCAGACCAGTGGACCATCATCAAGTCCTGCCTCTACAAGGAGCCACAGACACTGGAGAAAATCACCTGGGCTGAAGTTAACAGGATGCTGAGGGAGACATGCCCTGACTTCCTGGACCTTGTGGATCTGGTGTTATGCATGCCTGCATCAACAGCAGACTGTGAGCGTGGGTTTAATGTAATGAAGATGGTGAAGTCTGATTGGCGGTCCAGTCTCAAATGTGAGACACTGTCTGACCTGCTCTTTGTCCATCTGTCCTCCCCCTCAATCAAAGACTTTGACCCTAGCACAGCAGTTGAGATGTGGCATGCCAGCAGCATACGGTCAAGGAGACCAGACCTCATGGAAGATGCAGCTGCAGCAGAGGTGGAGGAAGAGGAGTGCATCTGCTCCTTTTTTGTGGACTCAGATTAGCAGCAGTCAGTATATATGACTATGACATATGACTATGTCTGTGACACAGCAAATCAATGAATAAAAAGATTTAAAAAAATATAGTCAGAGTTATTATTACTTATAATGATTTCGTTAATAACTTGACAGCACTTAAATGTGTATTCTTACAAGTTAAAGAATAATGTTTGTGTGATTTCTATTTTTCACCTTTATGAGGCAAAAAAAAAAAAAAAAAAAAACTGGCTGGTAAAAAGTTACTGTGGCAGGTGGATTTTTAAATCCACCTGCCACAGTGGCTGGTGGTCAAAAAAGTTAACTTCAGGCCCTGGTTACAAGGTCTCAGGTGTGAATGGGGAGCAGGTGTGTTAAATTTGGTGTTATCGTTCTCACTCTCTCATACTGGTCACTGGAAGTTCAACATGGCACCTCATGGCAAAGAACTCTCTGAAGATCTGAAAAAAAGAATTGTTGTTCTACATAAAGATGGCGTAGGTTATAAGAAGATTGCCAAGACCCTAAAACTGAGCTGCAGCACGGTGGCCAAGACCATACAGTGGTTTAACAGGACAGGTTCCACTCAGAACAGGCCTCGCCATGGTCGACCAAAGAAGTTGAGTGCACGTGCTCAGCGTCATACCCAGAGGTTGATGCACAAGAAAGCCCGCAAACAGTTTGCTGAAGACAAGCAGACTAAGGACATGGATTACTGGAACCATGTCCTGTGGTCTGATGAGACCAAGATAAACTTATTTGGTTCAGATGGTGTCAAGCGTGTGTGGCGGCAACCAGGTGAGGAGTACAAAGACAAGTGTGTCTTGCCTACAGTCAAGCATGGTGGTGGGAGTGTCATGGTCTGGGGCTGCATGAGTGCTGTCGGCACTGGGGAGCTACAGTTCATTGAGGGAACCATGAATGCCAACATGTACTGTGACATACTGAAGCAGAGCATGATCCCCTCCCTTCGGAGACTGGGCCGCAGGGCAGTATTCCAACATGATAACGACCCCAAACACACCTCCAAAACGACCACTGCCTTGCTAAAGAAACTGAGGGTAAAGGTGATGGACTGGCCAAGCATGTCTCCAGACCTAAACCCTATTGAGCATCTGTGGGGTATCCTCAAACGGAAGGTGGAGGAGCGCAAGGTCTCTAACATCCACCAGCTCCGTGATGTCGTCATGGAGGAGTGGAAGAGGACTCCAGTGGCAACCTGTGAAGCTCTGGTGAACTCCATGTCCAAGAGGGTTAAGGCAGTGCTGGAAACTAATGTTGGCCACACAAAATATTGACACTTTGGACCAATTTGGACATTTTCACTTAGGGGTGTACTCACTTTTGTGGCCAGCGGTTTAGACATTAAAGGCTGTGTGTTGAGTTATTCTGAGGGGACAGCAAATTTACACTGTTATACAAGCTGTACACTCACTAATTTACATTGTAGCAAAGTGTAATTTCTTCAGTGTTGTCACATGAAAAGATAAAATAAAATATTTACAAAAATGTGAGGGGTGTACTCACTTCTGTGAGATACTGTATATGTCGCCACAAATAGTGTAAGTCTGTGGGACTATGGTATAAATAATTTCAACTGCAATACAGTTTCACTGCAATTCATGTTATAATGTTAGAATTAAAGAACAATAAACATAATACATATTACCGTTGCACTTATCTGTAGTAAATGCAGTTATTTTTAAGCTGTTGTTAACATCATATCTAAAACGTGATTTAGCCAAAAAAACACAAAAAAAAAAACAATAACGTTACCACTTTAATATGTCTTGTAATATCCGTGCGTGCAAAGGTTCTGCGCGATTCTCTTGATCAATATTCTCGAGGTCTGAATTGATATAGCAATATTGACGAACTTGCTGCTTTGGCAAGGGGCGGAGCAGTACTGAAACACTGTCTAAGCTGTTCGCCAATCACAATGCATTTGGACAGCTAACCAATCACAACACATTTCGTTTTTCGGAAGGCGGGCCTTCATCAAACCCGGAACTAATCGAGCGGTTTGTGCCAGGCTGGGGAGAAAGGTATTGTAATAACGTAAATTATGAGAAAAATAATGCGATTTTCGAACCACCAAGCATGAGAGCATGTTCTAGTACACCCCCAAAACAAAATCAAAACTTTGTAAAAGAGCATAATAGGACCCCTTTAAATCCGATTTGAGATGCTGTGGCATGACCTTAAACAGCCCATTGATGCTTGAAAACCCTCCAATGTCGCTGAATTAAAACAATTCTGCAAAGAAGAGTGAGCCAAAATTCCTCCACAGTGATGTGAAAGACCAGTTATCGCAAACGCTTTATTGCAGTTGTTGCTGCAAAGGGTGGCACAACCAGTTATTATATTTAGGAGGCAATTACTTTTTCACATAGTTTCAGGCAGGTTTGGACAGCTTTTTCCCTTTTAATAAATGAAATCATTATTTAAAAACTGCATTTTGTATTTACTCAGGTTATCTTTGTGTAATATAAAAATTTATTTTATGATCTGAATCATTCAAGTGTGACAAATATGCAAAAAATGAAAAGAAAAAAAAAACAGGAAACTTTTTCACACCACTGTATATCCACTAACTCTTATGTATGCTTAATGTTTATGATTATTTTTAGGATTTACAGCACCATTAGTTGCTATATGTTAAACAGTGAATCGTGTAGAAGTTTGTATAAGTGCTCTGTGTGAATGTTTTATTCTGTTCCAGTGATGTGCTACAGCTCAACCTTGAAGGGAAAATATATTGCCTATGTATTTGCAAGTGTTGTTTAGGAATATGTCCAAGGAACAGTCTCTAGGAGAATCAACAGTTGTCCAGATGAGAAGTGCCCTCACAAGATTTATGACTCACTTATGACCCTTACTATAGTTGCTTATGAATGGAACTTATAACTCAAAGATATTGTCAAAGATATTGTCTTAAATAACCACATGTGTGTAAATAATAATAATAATAAAAACATGTTTGGATGTTGCTAGAATTATCTATACTGTTAACTTATCAGAACCTGTAAAAATTACATCAAATGATCTGTAAGACTATAAGTACTAGTGATTCTGTATTCTGTTAGTTTGAGACTTAATTCCCCTACAGTGGCATCTGGAGGCAAGATAAACAAGATTGAGTGACCCCTAAATACAATGAGATGCAGTAGTCTAGTTTGATTAAATAAATGCATGAATAACGTATATATAATGCATGAATAACGCAAGTCCCTACATGGAAGTAAATATTTAATTTTGGTAATCATCTTAAGGTGAAAAAATGCTGATGTTACATTTACATTTAATCATTTAGCAGACACTTTTATCCAAAGTGACTTACAAATGAGGAGAACAATTGAAGCAATGAGACCAACGAGAGACCAACAGTATACAAGTGCTGTGACAATTCTCAGTTAGTCTAGCACAGTACACATAGCAAGGTGTTTTGTTTGTTTGTTTAATAAATTTGACCAAATAGAATAGAATAGAATAAACCTAAAATACTATGCGTAGGACGCAAAATAATTTAATAATTACTATATGACCGCGTGGTGAACCTATGAACCGAACTCATATTTAAACACGGTCTCCATGCACGGTCTCCACACGTATCTATCCTTACAAGTACAATTTTGGCTGTTATTTGTGTCCCCTTCAAAAATTGCTCTAGAGACATTTTATGTTTATAGTCCCCCCCCCCCTACTGTCAGTTAAAATTTACGCCCTTGCGTGAGCGTGATTCACTGGCAGAATGCAAGCTTCTGGAGGGCGTGTAGGTCTGAACTAGCAAGTTTAGGTATATTGGTGCAGTGCCAGAAGTTGTCTTGTAGGCAAACATCAGTACCTTGAACTTGCTGTGAGCGGCTATTGGCAGCCAGTGCAAGCTGATGAAAAAAGGTGTGATGTAACAATTGAGAGTAAAAAAAAAAAAAAAGAGTGTATTTGTTTATCAAATTTGAGTGCCAAGTCAAAAATGACTCCCAAATTTCTGGCATGAGTGCCTACAGTGTTAATTACAGGAGATATATTCTCATCTGGTTTTACTGGAATATAAAGCTATATCTCGTCTGCATAACAATAAGATAAAAATAAAAATATTGGCTAATGGAAGGAGATCAGAATCAGAATGAGCTTTATTGGCCAGGTATGTTTACACATACGAGGAATTTGTTATAGTGACAGAAGCTCCACAGTGCAACAGAATGACAGCAACAGGACAGGACACAGATAATAAATGAATAATATACAAATAGGCAATGTACAAAATAGCAAAAACACAATATATAATATAGACAATTATGTGTGTACAGGTCTGATATTTGCAAAAATTGAAATGAAAAAATAAGTATGTGTGGTGAATAAATAATGTATAATAGTGTTGTGTGTTCCACGTTTAATGTCAAGTGTTCATGAGATGGATTGCCTGAGGGAAGAAACTGTTCCTGAATCTGGTCGTTCTGGTGCTCAGAGCTCTGTAGCGTCGACCAGACGGTAACAGTTCAAAGAGGGAGTGTGCTGGATGTGAGGGGTCCAGAGTGATTTTGCCAGCCCTTTTGCTCACTCTGGATAAGTACAGTTCTTGGAGAGTGGGGAGGGTTGTACCAATGATTCGCTCAGCAGTCCTGACTACCCTCCGTAGTCTTTTTTGGTAGCTGAGCTGAACCAGACAGTTATTGACGTGCAGAGGACGGATTCAATTATGGCATAGTAGAACTGTATCAGCAGCTTTCATGGCCACAGATGTTAGAGCCACAGTTCTGTAGTCATTAAGTCCAGTAATTTTGGGTTTCTTTGGGACAGGGATGATGGTGGAGCATTTGAAGCATGAGGGGACTTTGCACAGCTCCAGTGATCTGTTGAAGATCTGTGTGAAAATGGGGGCCAGCTGGTCAGCACAGGTTTTTAGGCAGGCTGGTGACACACCGTCTGGGCCTGGTGCTTTCCTTCTTTTGTTCTTTTTGAAGACCTGGCGCACGTCGTCTTCACTTATCTGCAGTGCTGGTGTGGTGGAGAGGGGGGTTGCAGGAGGTGTGAATGGTGTTTTTTCAAACCTGCAGTAGAACTCATTCAGATCGTCTGCCAGTTGTTGATTCTCCACAGTGCTGGGGGATGGTGTCTTGTAACTGGTGATGTCTTTCATACCTTTCCACACTGAAGCAGAATCACTGGAAGAGAATTTGTTCCTTAGCTTGCCAGAATAATTCATTTTTGCCACTCTGATCTCCTTTTCCAGTGTGTATTTGGCCTGTTTATACAAGACTTTATCCCCCTTTCTGTAAGCATCTTCTTTGGCCTGCCGGAGCTGTCTGAGTTTTGCAGTGAACCATGGTTTGTCGTTGTTGTAGGTTAAATGAGTCCTGGTAAGAATGCACATATCTTCACAGAAACTGATATATGATGTTACAGTCTCTGTGAGCTCGTCCAGATCGTTTGCAGCAGCTTTGAAAACAGTCCAATCAGTGAGGTCAAAACAAGCTTTTAAATCTTGCTCTGCTTCATTAGTCCATCTTTTAACAGTTCTTAATACAGGTTTAGCAGATTTAAGTTTCTGCCTGTAGGTCGGTATGAGATGAACCAAACAGTGATCAGAGAGTCCTAAAGCTGCCCGTGGGACAGAGTGATATGCATCCTTTATCGCTGTGTAACAGTGATCCAATATATTACTGTCTCTGGTGGGACATGTGATGTGCTGTCTGTATTTTGGCAGTTCGCGGGAGAGATTTGCTTTATTAAAGTCCCCGAGAATGATTAAAACAGAGTCTGGGTGTTGTTGTTCTGTGTCTGTGATCTGATCAGTGAGTTTCTGTAAAGCTGATCTCGCGTGCGCTTGCGGTGGAATGTAGACACTCACGAGAATGAATGAACAAAACTCCCACGGCGAATAGAATGGCTTGCAGTTAATGAAGAGGGTTTCTAGATCAGAACAGTACATCTTCTTTAACACAGTTACATCTGTACACCACCTCTCATTGATGTAAAAGCACGTCCCGCCGCCGCACGATTTCCCCGTTGATTCTGCATCGCGATCTGCTCTGATCAGCTGGAAGTTAGGCAGATGTAGCACGCTGTCCGGTATGGCGTCATTCAGCCAGGTTTCCGTGAAACACAGAGCAGCAGAGTTTGAAAAATCCTTGTTTGTCCAGGAGAGTAGAAGAAGGTTGTACATTTTGTTGGGTAGAGAGCAGAGATTCGCTAGATAGATGCTAGGCAATGGCGTTCTAAATCCGCGCTGACGAAGCTTCACGAGCGCGCCGGCTCGCTTCCCCCGTCTGCGCGTCCTGAAGCATTTGGCCAGCGCTAGGCTCCGCCAACTACAGTGTCCAAAAACATCCGAAAATCAAAATCCAGAAAAGATTTTGTGGTGTGTTCTGCCGAATGTTCAGCAGTTCATCCCTGGTAAAACTTATCGTTTTTGAAAAACAGGAAAAACAAACAAAAACAGTACAAACACTGAAGAGCACAGCACTGTAGCTGCCATCTGCGGTGCCATCTTAGATCGATCCACTGACCAATTAGTGGTCAGTGGATCTAAATCTAACCAATTTAGATAGAGGGAAAAGAAAACAAGGCCTAAGATGTAACCCTGCGGCACACCGCATGTACATGCCACAGAGGAGGAGGTGAAGTTTTCAATTGGTACAGAAACATTTCTGTAATGTACTGAGATCTAACCCCAGAGTAAAACTTGTCAAACAATTTTCATTATTCTTTAAAAAGGAGGAGAGCTGAGTTCAGAGAGAGGCAATAAGAAGAAACAGACAGGCAAAGGTCAATACCAGGTCATTTGTTTGTGCAGCATCCAAATCCAAATAGGAGAGCAGAGAGAAGAGGCAAAATAACATGAAGGTCAGGACCAAGCGAGCAGCTGTTCAACTGGGCAGATCGAGATCATAATCAGTGACAGGCAATGATGCCTTATTATAGCACCACCTGTGTTGAACAGATGGTTTCTGTGTATTATAGCACCACCTAGTGTTGAACAGATGTGTGTCTGTGTATTTACAGGGACTCCTGACAAGTTTGGGGTCAGTACTGTGATTTACAGTCTTTAATATCCATACACTTTTAGGGAAGAAGAAGAAAATTTTCAAGAACCTTTTTAAGCAAGGTTTCCAGACCTTTTCAAGAACTTTTTAAGAACCATTTTCAAAGAACACTTAAAATTGTCTAAAATCTTTCATTAGGTATAATTTTTTATATTTTTTTGCATTTACAGATTAACTAAAATCTGAGTGAAAAAAAATCAATGATACCAATATTTATTGTGCAAGCTTGTAAAACTGAGTGAAAAAAAATCAAAGGTATAGCAAGAGTCACTGGACCAGCCTTTAGAGGAGGAGGCACTAATATGTGTAATTCTGCTTTGCCCTGTGAAGTGACTGCATTACACCTTAGTACACCTCCTGCTCTTCCCTGTGAAGTGACTATCTTTATGTTGCACTATTTTTATGGCTATTCACACCTCCTGTTTGTCTCTCTTTATGTTGCACATTTTTATGCTTTGACACAGTGTCCTATCAGCACCAAGGACATAATTCACCTCAAAGAGGCCCAACAGCAAATCATAGTATGCCAATAAATGTCCCTGTCAGAGCTCAGCCAATAGGTCGTGAGCATTACATCTCACATGTTATGCTGGTGACCAATGGCATGGCAAAGGCAATATATATATCTAAAGCAGAGCCTCTTAAGGCTGCTGCATTGCTGCTGGGAATGGGGTAAACATTCATAAAGCAGTCAAAAAAGGTTTAGAAATGTGAAACATCAATTGCTGTTTGGCTTGGGTTTTTTTCTCTAGTAGTTTGAGCAACATGTTTAGAGGGGTTAGGTTAGATTATTCAAAAAAAAAAAAAAGGATTAGGAAACAACAGTCAAACAACAGAAACAAAGACATAAACAAGCCAAACAAAAGGAAGAAAAGAAAGTCGCCTGTAATGTTGTCATTGTCATGTGACCTACAGCGTCAATTATGTCTTTTCCCTGCCATTCACT
The DNA here is from genome assembly GCA_027422415.1 of Schizothorax lantsangensis. Lineage (NCBI taxonomy): Eukaryota > Metazoa > Chordata > Actinopteri > Cypriniformes > Cyprinidae > Schizothorax > Schizothorax lantsangensis. Next base: position 4,054,814 of record CM049847.1, on the reverse strand, counting down.
ACTCCTAGTTGTCCATCAGATGCACACTTCAGAATCTATGCAGACAAAGTAGATTGTCTGGGTATATTTCGCTTGCTGTTTCATGAATGCTGCTAATTACGATAAATACTTGATTTACATTTGATTATTTATACAATTGCAAGAAAATCAACAGAATGAATGTTAATTTTCAGTTGAAAGCAAGTTACTGTAGCTTATCTAGACTAGGACTGTCAACTTTCAGTTGATTTTGATATTTTTACTCCATCTTTTATCAGTTTCTTAAGTTTTTCAACCAAAAAGACTAATCATTTCCAAATAATCACATAAAAAGTATCAAATGTTAAAATAAATATTCTAAATTTGCAAAATGACCACTAAAAGCAGATATGAATGCCGCAGATGAATGTGTGGTGTAATCAATGTTTACACTGCTGTGTACAGCATTTTTACACAAGTTTCTAAAGCTTTTCAAAGTACTGAAGCTTTGCAGGTAGTTTTCTTCAAGCATCTTGGAGACGTTGCCACAGATCTTTTAGATGTAGTCTGTCTCAGGTTTGTTTTTTTCTGTTTCTTCATGTCATCCCAGATGGACGAAGGTGAGATCAGATCTGTGTGGAGCACTGGCTGTTGTCAGACTCTTTCTGCAAACAATAATCTCACTGGATTATTACAGTTAATGGCAAAATGAATATTTGGAAATGTGAACTGATATTTCCTACTGACACACTACAGCAAAAGATAGAAATAACTGACTTAAAACCATTCAGCTCAAGACTTTTGCACAGTAGTATATTAATAGCTGACAAATTAGCAAAAACAGTATTTAATCATAATGACACAATAAAGATTCCCCTTGGAAAAAATAAGATGAATAATAATGAATGAATTAATTAAAAGGTACATTGCCAAATATTGGCAAAAAATTTGGGATGCATATATTAAAGGCAGAGGATATTAATATTCACAGACAAAATCAATTAAGGCTAAAGTAGAAGTAGAGAAGGAAGAGAAGAAATCATTTCTACAAGGTTATGGTTAGGGTGCACAAGACACAATAACACGACACATTTTTAATGAATAGGTTAAATGCAGATAAATGTGATGCATGCAAAGGAAATGAAGAGCTGAGCATGTACTAATAAACTGTAGGAAATTTAGGGAAGAAATAATTTCAAGCACATATTACCAAAACAGTAAGGAAATGTGGCTATTACATAATCAGTTGGAGGTTGTTAGGGCATCCAAAAAAGGCTATTGTTTTTTTTTTTTTTTTTTTTTTTGCATTATACTGGCCTTATCAGCAGAATTTAAGAAGAAACCAATAAAGCCGTGATTTAACACGCGCCAGCACAATAGGTGGCGGTATGCACCTTGAACGCTGGTCTTTTACCCGGATGAAAACAGAAGAAGAACTCGTCGCGCGGCCAGCGGTTGCGCACGCAGTCGATGTGAGATCGTGCGAGGTCTGCTGTCAGTCACTGGGAGACCGCCATGTCCAAAGAGGTAAAACCCCTCAAAATAGTATGATTGTAGCATATAGATTGCATTATAACTGTTAAATATTTTGTGATTGTCATGAAGTCAAATGTAAAAGAGTGAAATAATTTAATTACAGAAATTAGTTTTTGGTAAAAGCGCCAATTTCCTCGCGGCTTCGTCTCATTTCTTTGTTCGCAGCCGAGGCTCGTGAGCTAAACATGAGCTAAAACGCAATTCTTTTGTTTTGAATTTGTTTCAACCCTTCATTTTGCTTTCATCTGTTTGATCAGCGTTTCTTTGCGTTAATGTATTTTTCCATCAGCTTTTAAAACTCTGCATTTTATTCGTGGTGGCGCTGTAGGCCGCACTATTGCAGATGCGCTCCTGCATCACAGATCGATTTTACCGACACAATATGGGAAGTGCTTGATATTGATAAATTAACAAGGTAGTTCAGTTTGCATCCTTTGCTTTAAAGAAACTTGTTTTTCAGTTCTCCTTTGGTTTGTGTTTTTGCAATACGGGTGCAGGGAAAACGCCTAGATAGCTCATTTTAAATATGCTGTTTCTGTTTGAATGGGTAGATAAATTTAGAGCTGTTTGTGTAACGTTGTCATTTAATGTATTTATTTTAATGATTTTAATTCTCACAGCAACAGACCCCCCGTGAGCCTGAGCAGCTCCGAAAGCTCTTTATCGGGGGCCTCAGTTTTGAGACAACAGATGAGAGTCTAAGGGCCCACTTCGAGCAATGGGGAGCTCTTACAGACTGTGTGGTGAGTACATCTGCGTGCATTCACATGCTAATGAACGAGAGTAGGCTCTGAAACAGCTGCTTACGTCTAGGGCTGCACAATCGAATGTATAATCGCTATTACAATTACTGATGCCACAATTACGTAATCGTTCAAAATCCACTTATGTTATTCTGTGTGCATAAGATGTTTTCTATTCTTTCTACATGTTATCTTAAGAGTTTTTGCATTGTTTTAATTTTAGTTTTAGTATAGCATTATAATACCATGCATATTTTTACTGTTTTATTTAAAGAAGAAACCAATGATGTATAGTTCACATTTAAGGCTTAATACTATAGAAGTTTTTCAGTTAGTGTTTTCAGCTTGTTTATTTTCATCTAAAAATATGGCAAGCGGTTGCTTCAAACAATGGAATAAACATCATTCAATGTAAATTGTGATGATCGTAATTAATAATCACAATTTCAAGGAAATAATCGACAATTATGATTTTTGTCATAATCGTGCAGCCCTACTTACGTCTTTTCTTTACCCCTGTCTGCTCACAGGTGATGAGGGACCCCAACACAAAGAGGTCGAGGGGTTTTGGGTTTGTGACCTATAGTTCGGTGAACGAGGTGGATGCGGCGATGGATGCTCGTCCGCACAAAGTGGATGGAAGAGCTGTTGAACCCAAGAGGGCAGTGTCTAGAGAAGTAGGTGTTCATTCTGAGAAACTTTACAATCAGCGTTCCCGTGTTTATAAAATCAAATTAAATAACCATCTTTGTTGTATTATCTTTTTATCTAGTGATCCTTGTGAATGAATAATTTTTTTTTTTTTATATTGCAATAATTGCTCATACGCTGATTTCAGGACTCGTCCAAACCAGGCGCTCACTCCACTGTTAAAAAAATGTTTGTGGGCGGAATCAAAGAAGACACGGATGAGGAACATCTGCGCGAGTATTTCACCCAGTTTGGTAAAATTGACGAGGTGAACATCATGACTGAGAAGAACAGTGATAAGAGGAGGGGCTTCGCCTTCATAACATTTGATGACCATGACGCTGTTGACAGGATTGTCAGTAAGTGACTGCCACTCACTCATCTATAGCAGTTTTCGACCCCAGTTACAAGTTGGCATTTATATCGCGATGCATCATTTCTAACATATTTGCATGTGTAAAAAACTATTTATTTATATTTAATTATTAGTAGATGTGATATACTTGTATTATTTACAACCCCAAATCAGAAAAAGTTGGGACAGTATGGAAAACACAAATAAAAAAAGAAAGTAGTGATTTCTAAATTTACTTTGACTTGTATTTCATTGCAGACAATATGAACAAAATATTTCATGTTTTGTCTGGTCAACTTCATGTCATTTGTAAATATACATCCTTTCCTGTCATTCAGACCTGCAACACATTCCAAAAAAAGTTGGGACAGTAAAGCATTTACCACTTTGTAATGTTGCCATTCCTTTTCACAACACTTAAAAGACGTTTAGGGACTGAAGACACCAAGTGATGAAGTGTTTCAGGTGTAATTTTGTCCCATTCTTCCTATCCAAATCTCTTCCTATCTTTCTTTGAGGAACATTGTTTTTAAACATTTCAATAATTTTCTCACGTATTTGTTGGCAAACTGGCGATCCTCGGCCCATCTTTGCTCCCAGAGGCGACAGCGGCAAGGAACCAAAACTAAAGGACTAGACCAGTGGTTCTCAAACTTTTTACACCAAGTACCACCTCAGAAAATATTTGGCTTTCCAAGTACCACCATTATGACCAACATTAAAAAAATAGAAGTGTAGTAGTGTGTTAGGTGTATGTCAAGTCAGTTTTATTCCTAATACAAATATTTATTATTGTCAGCCAATTAAAACATTGCAAGTACACAGTTTGAACATTAACACTGCACTGTGCTTACTTCCAGGTAAATAAAAAACTTAATTATTAAATTAAAATATATTGCACCTAAAAGTTAAATAAAAACTGTACTGTACTTCAGTGTTAAAAAACTGTACTTAAATAAAGATTAAATGAAAATGTATCATACTTAACATTTTAGTACAGTAACTTAGTTTTTATTTAACTTTTAAGTTGCTACAATACATTTTCATTTAATCTTTAAGTACAGTTTTTATTTAACTTTTAAATAAAAAAGTACTTGATAAAAAAAAAAAGTGTAGCTGCAAGTAACTACAATCATGCCACATGACCACCAAAGCCAGCTGTAAGCGCTTGAGAGGGCAGCGTATTTTTGTTTTTTTCAGTTGAGACGCTGTGGTTGCTATTAGGGATGTTCATTTCGGTTATTTTTCCCAACCGATGTTCGTTAACCGATTATTAACCGTTAACCGACAAGATTATTTTAAATTAGAACTGAATTAAATTAGAAAGAATAAGTGTCTGTGACCCGTTAAAAACTAATTCCGGGGATTAATTTTACATGAGCAAAAAAACAGCAAATAACAGAACATGAGGATTCACAAGAAAAACCAAAGCACCCCCATAAAAATGAATACTGAGTCCACCCCCATAAATACTGCAATGCAATAATGTGATTTGCAGTCCCACGTAATGTCAGCATTTTATTTTAAAAATGGATCGGTTCCTTGTGCCAAGTGCCTACTGTTGGCCTGCCCCGACTAAAGATTTTTCTAGTCAACTATTCGCACGTTTATATTAAATTGATAGTATAATAACATTTAGATTATTATTTATGCCTATTATTTAGGCGTATTATTCCGCGCTCAAACGCACGCATAACGCTTGCCGCAAAGCACCGGCTAAAGTAATGATTATGAATGCATCAGGGAAAAAGAAGACATTTTAATTATTTATTAATAAACTAGTGCTTTCTCAGACTAGGGATGTGCGCTACGACTAATTTGACTGTCGTTTAAACGGAAGTTTTGTATCCGACTAGTCGACTAGTCTAAAAGCTAGAAACCACCCAAAAATGGCAAAAAAAAAAAAAAAAACTGTGCGTTTGTCTATATAACAGCATACAGTTGAAATACTTAATCTTTGAATCACACTGTCAAATCCCTCAATGAATTCTGCAAAAAATAGGTCACGATTATGCCGTATGCTTGCCTCGCGTTATCATCAATTAATTTTAGGCGGTCCTTAAACAGAAAAAAAAGGAAGAGCATACACTCTTCATAAACCAGTGCATAGCTTATTTATTCAGATCGGCTGGAGCAATGCAGAAATGGAAAATCAATCAATAGACTGACAGAATTCTTCATTTTCATATAACGTTAGCCAACATAGTAAAACACATATTAAAACAAAAGTTTAAAACAATAGGAAAGTTTATCAAGGAATAGCATTAAAACGGCTTTTAAAAATGTACTTCATGTTGGCTATATTGTCTAAAAACAAAACAAAGCTCGTTTTACTTACTCAGACCGTGCGCATTTGTTCAGTGAATTTAACATGTTAACAAGGTCTGGCGAAAGACGGGACTAGAGGCGATTCTGCACTTGAAAAAAAAAAACCGCGCTCGGCAGGAACTGAAGTCACAGGCACGCAGAGAGATAACTACAAGCAAGCAGACCGTTTCGAAAAGAGCCTGGAAATCCCGCACCACCACTGAAGTGGGTCTTCGTTTAGAGGAATAGACAGCGCGGATAGGATCGCGGACCGCAGCGGCAGGTTGTAGTGTATGACATGATTGACATTTGGCTTTGGCTAGACTCCAAGCTAACGCATACGTGTATTGAATATGATTACGCATAGCTCCAGTAAAGTTATTGTAAGCCAATTTGACATTACACAGTTTACAAAAAACGTTTCCATTTCCTTCTAATTCAAATTAATCCCACACCTTGCTGGTCTTTCGCGTGGAGCTCGCCGCAACTGACATGAAGAAAACGCATGTGAGGTAAAATTATAGTTCCCGCCCAGATACGCTTTTAAAAAATATTTATATATTTAAATATTTTGATATGTATTCTTTTTCAAAAGTTTTATTTGAACTGTTCTTTAAAATGTTTTAAATGTAATGTTAAAATGATGGTAATTTGAATGATAAAATCATCTTTTTTTTTTTCTCTCGTGTAGTCGACTATTGTTTTCAGTGTCGACTAGTAGGAGCTGTACCGTTTAGTCGACTAGTCGACTAGACCCGCACATCCCTATCTCAGACTCGCCATCACAGTTGATGTGCCTTTAATAGAGAAATGCACCTATTTTTAATTTTTTTATTTTAATTGGTTTTCAAGCTTTCTGCAGATTTATTTCTTATGTCTGTGAGCTGGTTCATTGTTGTGACGCGCTCCATTCACGGAGACTGCATGATACGACAGAAAACACATCCAAAAATGACGGGAGTATAAGCTCTTTCCACAGGAAAAAATAAATAAATAAAAATAATTGCGTGTGCGCCCCCATGTCATACAGTAGGCTAAGCGCGATAATACTCCCACATTCCTCATAAACATTTGAAATGCGCCTATACAGCGATTTTATCATTCATATAAAATAATAATTATAACAACAACCTGTTTTGGTCATATTTACTATTAATTGCCCAGCTCCCCCTGTCATTGATCTAGCACCCCCTCAGCACCTGCGTTCAACATTCTCTGGCGCCGCCCGTGATCATATTATATCACATCACGCACCTGCAGCGCTTCTGCGAGTGGAGAAAATCATAATAAAGCTTGGCGATATATATATATATTATAACAAATAAATAGGCCTATACGAGAAATATATCTTCACTTAAATAATAATTTAAGAAAACGAAAGAAAAACTGTGCAACAAGTAGCCTATGCAGAGTTTCGGTTCATTTTTGTGCTGTGCAAAAGGAAACCAGACGGCAGAAGCGGCATCCTATTTTTTTAGGCTTATTTTACAAAAGCGCAAATATTTGTTATTATTGTGAATGCACACAAATAAAAGCAAACCTTTTACAATTCCGATTATCTTCAAAGGAGTATTTGCTTCCACTGTTAGAAGGGAAGAGAAAGTCAAGTGATTGCTCCAGCGCCGCATGCACGTGCACAGTTAAGCTTTACCTTGACAATGCAGCCTGTTCATTATCATCATTAAAAAACAATCAGTCAAACATATGGGCCAGGGGGAAAAAAACACACTGCTCAGTTAAATATGTAGTAAAATCTGTGCCGTTAAGCGTTATCACCGTACCGCCGTGAAGTTATGCAAAACATTTGTTTTAAGTGGATATTGGAACGCGACTGAAGCAGGCTACATAAAAGGTAAATAATATTTTGGCATTCAAATACATCGCGAATACGGAAACATTTGATTTTGTGTCGAACGAGAGACCCAACATTGGTTTCAGTTTCGTTTTAGCCTAAATTAATTCGTTTTGGTTTGTCGTTTATATAGCTATAGCTTCTTACATTTTTAATTCTTGTTCTTTTCTAACTAGTCTACTGTTAATTGAAAGGCTTTGTTGAGGAGTGAGGGGAACTAAAATAGCCTAGCTATGTTTACAGTGTTTATTATAATGTTTGTAATTCGCGTCGGCCTATTTCTGAATGAAATAATAAAATGCGATTTGTTTTTTTTTTTCTCTCTCTCTAAAGAACATATATATTTTTATAAGCGTAGCTTATTTTAACCATGCAGCAAACCTTTACTGAATTACTGAAGAAGAAGAAAAAAGTGACTTTAAACCATTTAACTGATTGTATTAATCGGTCAAAATTCTTATCGGTCGGTTAATGGTTAAACGGTTAAAATGAACATCCCTAATTGCTATGATATGGAATATTCGCTGAAGTAATATGGCAGACGCATCGCGAATGAAATGTTTCTCCAAGTATTATTTTTCATAACAATATTATGGTAGGCTACTCCAATTCCATCTGGTAAAGATATAAATACTCGGAGACAAGCAATATTAACTTCTCCATTGTTGTTCAGTTGTAGTACAAGCAGGGTGTGACGGTATTAGTCCCGCCCCTCCTCCACTGTGATTGGTTAGCTGACTAAGTGACAGTGATGAGCGCTAAGTTTCACCCAAAGATGAACATTTATCAACTCTCAGCACTGAGAAAAAAACACCAGAGTGCTCAGCATGAAAAAGACGCTCCCATTTAAAACAATTGAAAAAAAATCACTAGCCTCGGAAGAAAAAAAAACCGCTTTGGTGGACATGCGGCCTAATTTATATATAATTCAGAGATTCCTCTGCGTACCACTAGAGGAAGCTCACGTACCACTAGTGGTACGCGTACCACACTTTGAGAACCACTGGACTAGACCTTTCTTGGATGCTGCTTTTGTACCAAATCATAATTACAATCACCTGTTGACGTCAACTGTTTCAAATCACATCATTATTTAACCAATTTACCTCATTACTAGCCCTAAATTGCTCCTGTCCCAACTTTTTTTGGAATGTGTTGCAGGTCTGAATGACAGGAAAGGATGTATATTTACAAATGACATGAAGTTGACCAGACAAAACATGAAATATTTTGTGTTCATATTGTCTGCAATGAAATACAAGTCAAAGTAAATTTAGAAATCACTACTTTCTTTTTTTATTTGCGTTTTCCATACTGTCCCAACTTTTTCTGATTTGGGGTTGTAGAAATAGACCAATCATTTGTGACCAGTATTTTATATGTAGAATGATTTCTCCTCTCCAAGCTGTTTCTTAAGCGCGTTCTCTCATCACTGCTGCAACTTGAATATGCCGTAACACAACACTATGGAGACCGAGGTGTTAGAAGTCAGAAGGCACTTAATTTATGATTTTCTGTCTGTCTGAACCAAAGAAATAAAAGCAAATATCTGTAGCATAGCATCATATATATATATATATATATATATATATATTTTTTTTTTTCTTTTTTCCATTGCATCGTATTGCACTGAATCGCATTGTTGAATCGAATCAAAATCGGATCGTAATGGGGTGAATCGCATCACATAGCTGCTTCATATGCATTCTTTAATGTATTGTATTGTTGGCTATGCATCGAGATGTGTATCGCATCGGCCTCAGTTATGGAGATGCACATCCCTAATATATACACTATATTGCCAAAAGTATTGGGTCGCCCCCTTCTAATGAACAGGTTTGACTACTTTAGTAATTTCTATGAGTACAAATCTTAATGTTAAAGCATATAATGATATTCTAGTAAATTGTGTGCTTCTAATATTATAGCAACAGTTTGGACAGGACCCTTTTCTATTCTAACATGACAATGCATCTGTGTATAAGGCAAGGTTCAAAAAGAAAATTATTGATTCAGTCAGTGTGGAAGAACTTGACTGGTCTGCATAAAACCAAGTCCTAACCCCAGTTTAACACCTCTGGTGTGACTGTAAATGCAGACCTTGAGCCAAAAACTCATCACCAAACACCAATGACTTGTACATATGGGTACAGTCATTTTAGACACTTCCAAAACTGTTGCAACAGAGATGGAAATACAATTTTTAAATACATGAATTATTTTCCCATCGTAGTTGCCACAGATTTGGAAGTGCATTTTTCTGTTCTAAAGAAGGGGGTGTCCCCTTTTGGCTCAAGAGTTTTTGGCTCGAGGTCTGCATTTACAGTCACACCAGAGGTGTTAAACTGGGATTAGGACTTGGTTTTATGCAGACCAGTCAAGTTCTTCCACACTGACTGAATCAATCATTTTCTTTTTGAACCTTGTCTTATACACAGAGGCATTGTCATGTTAGAATAGAAAAGGATCCTGTCCAAACTGTTGCCATAATATTAGAAGCACACAATTTACTAGAATATCATTATATGCTTTAACATTAAGATTTGTACTCATAGAAATTACTGAAGTAGTCAAACCTGTTCATTAGAAGGGGGCGACCCAATACTTTTGGCAATATAGTGTATGTGTGTGTGTATCTCTTTTAACACTCTTAATTTTTTTTCCATTTAACCCACAGTACAGAAATACCACACAGTGAATGGACACAACTGTGAAGTCAGGAAAGCTCTCTCCAGAGAGGAAATGAACAGGGTGTCAGTGAATCAGCGAGGTAAGAATTACATGCATAAAACAGACCTCAGGGAAAATAAAATGTGCAACAGCGTCATTTTTATTTTAGCTGTCTTGATTTGTTGCATAGCTCTTTGATGTTTTGTTTGAAATTCATAAAACTAATCTTATAGGCGGGCGAGGTGGAGGTGGTGGAGGAGGAGGAGGTGGAGGAGGTGGTGGAAACTTTGGCAGAGGTGGAGGATATGGAGGTACAAATTTGCATATTATGTTCTCATTTCTGTTTTATAGTTTGTAGTGGTCTATCGCAGAGATTCTCAAAGTCCATACCTTACTAAACATAACATTTAAAGATTATGCAGACATCCTCAAATGTGCATAATTGTATCAAACCCTAAGTGGTTAGATTAATCCTACTTCATTTCACTTTGAACTATGCATATTTCATCATGGAATAATTGGAAATGATTATTTAGGTTGTAAGGAAAAATTCAATAACACACTGACCCACCTTTTTGAGAACTACTGGTCCACAGTGTTCCTTAAGAGTTATTCATTTTGAAATGTTTCTCCTTTTGTAGGTGGATATGGAGGAGGACGAGGTGGTTACGGTGGAGGCGATGGATATAATGGCTATGGAGGGAATGGTATATATAAAGATTTTAAGAATGTGATTCACATTACACTTGACCGTTCAACAGTGTTTCCATGATAATATTTATCTCCCATCTCTTTATCAGGCGGCTATGGTGGAGGTGGACCTAATTACAGTGGCAACCGTGGTTATGGAGGAAGCGGCGGAGGTGGTGGCGGATATGGAAACCAGAGTGGAGGCTACGGGGGCGGTGGCGGCAGCGGTGGCTATGATAACTACAACAATGGTGGTGGAGGCGGCAACTTTGGAGGAGGTCAGTTACCTTGTGAACCATTTTGTCATGTTCTTATTTTTGTTCTCCTAGGTTTGCTTTTTTTATTCTTTGTTCAGTTATAGGATGTGCAAGTAAAGTTATCCTGCCGTGCTGCCTCTGTAGCAAATAAGATTTTAAAGAATCGCTGTATTTTTGCAGGCAACTTTGGAGGTGGCGGAGGCTACAACGACTTTGGCAGCTACAACAATCAATCTTCCTCTAACTACGGCCCAATGAAGGGAGGAAACTACGGAGGTGGTGGTGGAAGGAGCAGTGGTGGCCCATATGGCGGTGAGTGGACTTTGCAGTTTTATTGAATAAGTACATTTGAATTCAAACCATTTCCATTCCACGCTGAAATGTTTTGAGATGTCAGATGTCTCAATCACGGTTCTTTTATAGGTGGTTATGGAGGAGGCTCTGGTGGTGGTTATGGAGGAGGCTCTGGTGGGCGGAGGTTTTAGATTCCAGGGTAAGAATTGCCCCACGTATAGAAGAGGCCTCTGAAGTTAGCCATTAGTTTGTTTTTAGCTCATCCATGTCCAAACATCTCATAAGATGTGTAACCTATGCAAATGTTAGCCCGTAATCACTCTTCAATTGGTCGGTAAATGAGTAAAACTATTGAGTTTTCAGTGCAGGGGATCCAGCAGCAAACCTTCAAATCTAATAAAGCTAAGATCCAGTATCACAAGACGAATGTTGATTTTGAGTTGCTCTCCAAACCTTCTGGCTGCAGCACATGCAAACTCATCCCCATTGTCCTAACCATGCAGTCTTAGCTGACCTGAAGGTTTGCTTCTGTGCTACTACTACTCATTCCCCTCCAGTTCAGCTCTTGATAAAGACAAAGCAAGGTTGCAAAGTGTAACTGAATTTATGTTCCGTATTGTCCAACAGGCCACAGTACTTAGAGGAGAGCCAGAGAGAGATGACAGGGAAAGGAGAGAAGCAAGCAGGTTACACCTAGATCTGCCCAGCCAAGCAGTGTGGTGGCGATATTATCGTCTGCCATACGAAGAGAACGTGTTCAATAGGGGAGGAAAATCATGTGGGAATGGGGGTGGGGGGGTTTGAAGGTGTAAAAAAAAAAAAAAAGGAACGTTTCAAAAGTACTCTTGTCCTGGAAGACATTTACTAGTTTGTAGTTTTCCCTTTTTTGTCTGTGAAGTGCAAAGCATTCCAATGAGATTTTATGCAGGGTTTAATTGTTGTGTTGGCTTTTCTCTTGAACCAGTAGGGTGCCTGTCTTTTTTCTTTTACATTTCTTTTCTCTTTTTTTTTTTTTCCTTTTTTTTTTTTAATGTGAACAGTCACCAATCAAGATTAAATAAACCGCTCCAGTTTTTTTATTTAATTGCATTCGTCAGTGTTTTGATTTGGTAAATTGTGAATGATTTCCCAGATGCATGAATGACTGATTGTGTTTTACGCAACAGACCCGCAGCATGTTCTGATGCCGTTGGGTATTTGTCTTTTGTCGATGTAGCTTTAAAGCTTTACGCTAAAGTCACTTTGACCTTTGGTTAAAGCATTCATAAGCCTGGGTTACTGGATAATTAATGTAACGCTGGTTTGTTTCAACTTTCATGTGAAATACCTGTAAAGAAATCCGAGCTCTACGAATTGAACTTCAGCAAAACTTAGCTTGTTCATTTATATTTATAATTGGGCCTAGCACACGTCCAGGTTCATGTTTTGGACAAACGATGTTTCTTTGTTTGAGTTCCGCTGGGGAATGAAATCCATAAGAGGATTTTTAGCAACTCTGAATTGCCGCCTGAAGGCAATCTTGCACGTAAGCGGTCAGACTATCTGATGAAGTGCCAGCAAAGATTCTAGCCATCGGGAGGAGCCAGCTTAAAGGCTAGCCAAAGAGAAGAGACTTTTCAGAAGCGGTCCATCGAAGAGAGGCTAGCCATTGGGATGAGCCAGCTGAGAGGCTAGCTTATTGGAATCGCCAGCAGTCTTATTGAGAACAGATGATTGCTGTTGTAAGACTAGCGAGAAACAGCTACCAAAGTAAGGTATTTAACATGCCAGACTGGTAGGTAAGAGGAGAATTTTAGTTTTTTTTTTTCATGTGAATTTTGTGCTCATCAAAATTAGGTAACAGTGTAAAGATTTTGTTGCTTGGTTGTTTTCGTGGTTGTGGTGAGAAACATGAGTGCCGAACTATCACAGTGAGCAAGTTTTCAACTGTGTTTTATGTAAGGTTCGGTATCTAAATTTACGTTGTAAAAGTAGTCTTTTGTGTCAGTGGTGCATGAGACACTTATGACTATACACTTTCTGTGCTTGGCTACATGTCTTTTTGTTTCTCTCCTTATTTTGGTTTTAAGTCCATTCATTCTTTTTCCAGGGGTATAAACTGGTGGATTTTATACCTGCGACACTGTTACCGCCAGTTCAAATGGCTGGTGATCTCAAAGGTGAGTGCATGTTAGATTTATTTATATTTTTAAATACTGAATCCTTTTTCAAGTTGGTTCCCCAATTATTATTTTCTTTACTTTTAGGGTAGCTAAAGACTGACGCCTACCCCAAACGGCAACTGCACAAACATTTTAACATTGCATTCTTTTGCTGTTTTGTCTATGTTGGCTGATGGTCAGGATATTTGAATTGGTAAGCTATGCTTTAAATTAACCGGAAGTGTCTATTTTAAATGTTAAAGGAACACTCCACATTTTTTGGAAATAGGCTCATTTTACAACTTCCCTAGAGTTAAACAGTTGAGTTTTGCCGTTTTTGAATCCATTCAGCCGATCTCTGGGTCTGGCGGTAGCACTTTTAGCTTAGCTTAGCATAGATCATTGAATCGGATTAGACCATTAGCATCGTGCTCAAAAATGACCAAAGAGTTTTGATATTTTTCCTATTTAAAGCTTGACTCTTCTGTAGTTACATCGTGTACTAAGACCGACGGAAAATGAAAAGTTGCAATTTTCTAGTCCGATATGGCTTGGAACTATACTCTCATTCCGGTGTAATAATCAAGGAAATGTGCTGCTGTACCATGGGTGCAGCAGGCGCAATGATATGACGCAGCGCCTGAAAGTAGTCCCCAGCTAGGCAACTAGTATGATATAGCTGGGGACTACTTTCAGGCGCTGCGTAATATTGCGCCTGCTGCACCCATGGTACGGCAGCAAATTTCCTTGATTATTACACCGGAATGAGAGTATAGTTCCAAGCCATATCGGACTAGAAAATTGCAACTTTTCATTTTCCGTCGGTCTTAGTACACGATGAAACTACAGAAGTGTTAAGCTTTAAATAGGAAAAATATCAAAACTCTTTGGTCATTTTTGAGCACGATGCTAATGGTCTAATCCGATTCAATGATCTATGCTAAGCTAAAAGTGCTACCGCCAGACCCAGAGATCGGCTGAATGGATTCAAAAACGGCAAAACTCAACTGTTTAACTCTAGGGGAGTTGTAAAATGAGCCTATTTCCAAAAAAAGTGGAGTGTTCCTTTAAGTTGTCTTTAATCTGTACGGTCATACAATTTTGTATTGTTAACTTTGTTTAAAGGGGTCATATGATGCTTTTTTAAAAGATCATTATTTTGTGTATTTGGTGTAACAGAATATGTTGACATGCTTTAATGTTCAAAAAACGCATTATTTTTCAAATACTGTACATTATTGTAGGTCCTCTATGCCCCGCCTCTCTCAAACGCTTAGTTTTCTACAAAGTCCCTCCTTCCGACAAGCACAGTCTGCTCTGATTGGCCAACTGGCACAGTGCATCGTGATTTGCTGAACACCACAAGCCGCATCGGAAATGTAACGCCCCTTTCCATAATCGTGAGTTTCAGCTTTCAAAATAAAAGTAAAGACAGTTAATAATGTCCTTAGTTTTACCATCAGTTCAAGCCCGAGAGGGGAACAGAGTCACGTGACAGACACCGTGATGATGCTCCTTTGTGTTTGCAAACAAGCCGCAATTAAGACCATTTCTAACGGGCTGTACACTCCGCTGTGATGTGACCCTGTCTCTCTCTCTCACACACACACACACACACAAGCCGCGATTAAGATAGCTGATGTGCTGTGATGTGACCCTGTCTCTCTCACACACAGACACGACGCGCAAAACTCCGCAGTTGAACAGTCAATAGCAAATACTTAAACTAATAACAAAACATGCTTACAGTCGCTGATTCAGAAGAGCCAGATTGTCGTAGCAAAGTCAGAATTACCTCCTCTCCTAGGTTCGTCCATAAAATGCGTTGCTGTTCTGTTGTAAGTAATCTTAATGATTCCTAAATGCATCTACTTTCGAAAGGCCAAATAAAGTGTTTTTGCTTTCACCTAGAAACACAGTGTCTCCCTGACATGACTGCTTCAACACTACTGCGGTTACTGAAACCACGCCTTCTTTCTTTGTGTGAACATTTGGGCGGCATTATGCAAATATTTCCACATCGTGACTAGGGCTGTGACGGTCACCGTGACAACCGCGTCACCGGCGGTGGTCGGTTGTCACCGCGGTTGTCTATTGCCACCGGCGGTAGTGCACGTGATGTCACACACTTTATAACAAGCATAATACAAAGTTTTGTATACAAGTGTAATATAGTAACAGTTGCAAATTGTTTTATTTAGACTATAAATCTATGCTAATTCACAAATTACCTCAAACGCCATACACGGTGTTTCCTTTAGATTGGCAGGTTTGAGCGCAGGAAAATACAGTTTATTCTGCATTCAGCAAATGTATTTCGTGATGAGCGATGGACCTTGTTGGGAAACCAAATACTACATCGCTGATCTGGAATCATTTCCATTCATGTCACCCATCCGCGTTTGTACAAGTGTCTTCAAGTTCACGTGATCGCAAACGCCCGGCTGGTCAGGTTTGTGTTGGTGAGGCTTTCTCCAAACTGGCCAAATACGAGCGAGACAGCGGTAAATGGAAGATGTCAACAAAAAATGTGGCAACATACGCCGCGACTCCTATTCCACAGAGAGCGCGTGCAGACGAGGAGTTGCTTGGTGGCGGAATAGTGAACCGTGTATAAACCGGACGCTGCGTCGCAACACAACAGGTTGAGTCTGTCTACAAGACATTTGAACTTTGTGTTAGTACGTCATAAATAGGACGAGGCAGTTTACTGTGAGGGATTTGTCGTGTCGTATCGCGCCGCATCTAGTGTAGACCGCATCACTGATTATAATGAGTTCTCGCCGCGCCGCTCGCGTGAGGTAGACAGAGTGTATTTAACTTTCTTATTTAAGGCTACTTTCCTATTTAACTGTATTATTTCTTTGATATTTATTTTAGTGTTTTGCAGGCTGAGTGTTCACTGACGGAAGTGCTAAAATAAACACACGTTTGTTAATAGATGATTGAGACTCATTTATTTATTTTTGCGTTTCAGAATTATATATATAAATATACACAACACCGCGCCACCGGTGGTTGTTGGGTTATTACCACCACGGTGGTAAAAATCTGCCACCATCACAGCCCTAATCGTGACGTAGAGGGGGGGGCATGGCAGTGTCTTAACTTTGATAAAGAATATCTCTTTGGTTTTGAGATTTTAGTCTTTGCAACTTCAGGGATCTTATCTATGCACAATCAGCTTGTAATACTCCAAAGAGAAAGAAAAACTTGAAATCGCATCATATGACCACTTTAAACCTTTTCTCTTTTTTTATATTTTTCCACCACAGGTTGTGAGAGCACCGAGTCAAACACCGAACAATAGCTGCTGGACAGCATTGGAAATTTTTTATTTTCAACAAAAAAAAAGTTTTTTTTTTACAGTGTTTTAATAAAAATGTTAAATATTTAAGTATGGGATCAAATGCTTTATTTGCCAAAGCAGTGATTTTACACCTATTTATATTTCATGATTTCTTTTATCAGCTGGGGTTAAACATATATAACAGGCCAGAGAAAAATGAATAAAGGGGTTCAACCCATCAAGTGATCAAGGCTCTGTTGCATAATGTCAACAGATCAGTGAGTTGTCTGAGAAATATGAGCAATAAAATATATTTTGAATTATAGTTACATGAACATTTGGATGCAAAGCTCAATATCACTAAATCACTGGCACAACTTACTGTGAAGCACTTGACAGCTACCATATGAGCGAGGTTCTTTTTTCATGGCCAAATATTTTAGTTGTATACATATAGACCTGACTATTAAGTGATTCATTTTACTTGCCATGGTGCAAATAAATACATGTATCCATAGCACTATTTTACAGTCCTGTTCTGCATGAAGTAATTGCCATAACTGGGTAATAACTAGTTAAAAAACCTGAACTTGCCCCCTCAACCTAACTTTAGCCCATGTAATTACCTTATATTACTCATCACTTTGTTGGATAAGTGCTCTGTTAGTGCATACTGTAAAATAGTGCAACCCATTTATCAATTGTAGATTTAGCTGTGTATGAGCTGCATACAAATATGCAGTATTCTAGATTTAAACAGGTTACAGGTTTTACTCTCCTACTAAAAAGTATAAAGTGAACAATAGCTTGTTTTTGCGGAGTGACTTCCTGAAATGTTAAAATTACGGATTAGCATTATTTTATTAAAGGGGGATCATGATGATAACATGATGGTAAAAGCCTTGAAAAAAGACACTGCGGTTTTTAAAATGTATTTGTTTTAATCAAAATGTTTTGTTTATACGTGACTGGGAATTTAAAAGGGTTTCTGCGGGTGTTAAAAAGGTCTTTAAAGTCTTAATTCACCTTTCCACAAATTAAGGCCTTAAACAAGAGCAGTTTAATCATGAATTCACTTCATTGTGATAAGCTAATAAGTCTTGTTTTCTGTAAAAAAAAATTATGTAATTTGCTTGTCAAGTAAATGCAGTAATGGAGTAAAATTATCTAATACATCTCATGCTGTGCTTCCTAGACATTTACATGTAGATACAATACATATTGGTGTATTATGTGATGCATCAATACCCTAGATCAGGGGTCACCAAGTTCGGTCCTGGAGGGCCGGTGTCCTGCAGAGTTTAGCTCCAACCCTAATCAAACACACCTGAAGAAGCTAATCAAGGTCTTACTAGGTATACTTCAAACTTCCAGGCAGGTGTGTTGAGGCAAGTTGGAGCTAAACTCTGCAGGACACCGGGCCTCCAGGATCAAGTTTGATGACCCCTGCCCTAGATAGATTATGGAGATACAAGTTAAACTAAATGTGATATGATTTTATCTATACCAGGAGGAAGAGTGTGTGTGAAAGTAGGTAGAGAATAAGAGTCTCATTTATTACCCTTCTCTTTAAACCAAGAATGCCAATTTGGTGCTCTGATGAGAAGCCTCAACTTTTGCCGAAGCAGTTTCTGTTCCTTCTCCCTGTTGGGTGAGAAATTAGGCAAAATCTAGATGAGGCAAAACAGCTGCCAGAACAAGCACATTTTCAGCAGGATGCCAAGAGAATGAATGTTGTGTCCAGCTTAATGAGGGAAATGTTTTTTTTGCATGTGTAAATGTACAGCAGATAGTGATGGGAAAGCAGCGCTTGCCCCAAACAGCCGGTCCGTCTGTTTTCTGTTTGAAGTGGACAGAATCAGCAGGACACAGTGAGAGATGGGAAAAGACCCTCACCGCAGGCAGGGGTGCGACCATATCAAGACAAAAGGAAGGAGTGACGATATTGTGTGAGGGGATGTGCCCAGGACAATGAGAAAAAGCTGAAAGAAACTGGGTAAAGGACCAAGAAGGTAAAAGACAACTTTATATGTGACTTCAGAGAAATAAAAGCTTGGGCAGACCGAGAGATGATGCATTATTGTTAATGTGGGCATATATGATTTGATATATAAACTGAACACACATATACCGTTTACTAGCACTTACTGTTTCCAGAAAGCAACACTGAACTAGTCACATATTGTTAACGCTTCTAAACATATTAGCAGCAATTTTACTGGAAGCAACAGTGTCTCCAAAACACTGGAGTGGGGCCAGAGATCAATAAAAAGCTGATAGAAAATATATTAAGACACATAAATGCAAATGATAAGCACTGCATTTACGATATTACAAATCTACAAGAATGTTTTCTTTTTTTTTTCACAATTATTTGGTAGGCTATGACCTGTATTGGTATTTATGTAGTAACCCATTTCATTTAGTCTACAGTTCTGTTGTAGGACTAAAGTCATGAAAGAGCCCATTTGACATCAAGTTCTGTCAGAAACCCTGAACTACACAATGACATTTCCAAAAGGCCAGCTGGCTACCTACAGCAGATATGATCTTGTAAATATTCTCACTAGCTTGTAACATACAAATGTCAAGAGCAGAAGATTGTCAGACAGAAAACTATTTCTGAAGACGTCGGTAATAAATTATATTAAATACTTCACCTGCTGGTTTTAATAATAAGCAAAATAAGTTCACTGGAAGAGAGTGTGTGTGTGTACTTGTGTGTTTGTGTACTAGTAGTAACATCCAGAATCTGAGGCTGACAGAAATGAAGTCAGTATGTAATCACACATCTGTGACGTTTGTCATTTAACACACCTCTTCAAAAGACCCATCACCAGGAGCCACGTACACTCACTCAGCGCTGCTCAGGATTAAATCAGAAAATACAGGAGCTCCTCTTCCTGCAGGCCACTGTTGTACCTCATACGAGCGATACAGTAACATCTGTTACCTGAGCCAACATCTGTTCTCTGATTAAGTTTGTTGACAGGTTGTTGCAAAAGATTGCTACAGGGCTCATTTACAATGTTACTACAGCAGAAATCTCAAATTGTACATTTTAATCTCAAACGTAGTTTAAAATGTGAACAGTGAGATTTGGTCCAAAAAAAAAATTAATAATCAAAGTTTAAAAATATACTTCTACTACTATTTATTTATTTATTTTCTCTAACTTTCAATTCCTTCATTATTCTGCATGACAATTGTGAAATTGCAAATGATCTGGAAATTCTTCTACCTTATTTTATTTACTTGTATGACACTTTAATCAATAGTGGGAAAAATAAATCAATATAAATGTAGATTTTAACTTTTTCTTAAGAATGTCTGTGCAAATGGTAAGGTGTTTATTACAATCATTACTATTTGGTTGCTTATATAATAGCATCTGATATTTTGGTCCTTGTAGCTTGTGATTTTTTTCACCAGTTGTATTGTTTTAGGCAGAAATCTAATTTATTAGCCATTGTTTGCAGTGGGCCATTTTCTTTGTACTACAGAACACGTCCTGTAATCTGTATGTATAAACACAAGAGCTTTGAGTATTCTGTGACAGATTTATGGCAGCACACTCACGCAGGCCCTTCTGTGACACTATAGATAGTTACTTGCATTTATGTTTTCATTTATATTCATGTAAATGTTCTGATATACTGATATACATCCATCCAAACCCATGTGTTGTAATGGTATATTTACATTAGAAGAAAATTTACCAAACTAGATGACAATGAATAAACAAATCTTATATCTGAGATTTGTAATACTGAAAATGAATGAGGGAAGACAAAATAATTACAAAAATAATCAGTATATTTGACATAACTGCCCATTTGACATCTGTTTGTCAGTGAGTGAGTAGTTCATGAAACGCCTGATTTGCTCAACAGACATACGAGTAGCATACTGGTACTTTTTTCATGGAAGAAGTCTAAACAGAGAAAGAGGAGGCACTAAACCGATGGCATGCTTTACATTAAATTATTCAGTATAAAGGAATCTATTTAAATTATTCTCTGCATCTATCCTGAAATCCTCAATATCAACCAGAAAACTAAAATCTAACAAAAGTGCCAGTAGGTAAAACAGAACTACCCCATTTTATCTATAAATTCATATTGTATAGTTTTCTCCAGCTGCAGACAGAAGTAACCCAGCAGGTAAACCTACACTCAACATGTGAAGATTATTTTCCAGCGTTACAGTATGGCTAAGCCAGAAAAAAAGAGTTATACAAACTTCCATATCTACCGCTGCACATGTATCATATGATGTACAATATTTGATTATGCTGTGTACAATAGAATAACTATGACCTTTGTTGGGTTTCTAATTTATCCTAATTGTTGGAAGTTACTGTAATCCACTGTGTGTGTGATTACTTTTTAATATTATTAAATGTTTGTTTTTTTAAATACCAATGTAAATCTTGTTGTAAATGTAATGCATCATCGTTATATATTTCTAATTTAATATTAATTGCATTATAATTATTCATATCCATTGGCCTTATGTCAGTGTAATGCAACTGAATTAGTTATTATAAATGAGATGACTCTTCTTGTTTTTGTCTTTGTTCTTAATGAGTGAAGTCAGTTTGGCTTCAAGTTTAACCTAATAAATAAAAAAAGTTCACTATCAACCATAAGGTGACGCTATTGAGCTACTTGTTCTTCTACTCACTCTATATACCTCATGTTGCCCCCCCCCCATCATTTCTGTTCATAAAGTTCATGTTTCACCTGTGTGTTTTTTACCTTAGCTTTCATAATCAAATTCAGTTATTGCCTAATGCATCTCTCTTATCTGCATACAACCCTCCTTTTGAAGAAGAGAATATAAAGACCAAAAACAAAACAGTAACAGATGATGTCTGTTCAAACTTTCAGCATCTGGACAAACAACTTTATTAGATTAAAATAGTCTTGATGGATTTTGAACTTTCCTTTTTCCTTTTGAATTCTCCTTTTCTGTCTTAAAGGTTTGAAAGATGGTCCCCACCTCTTACCACAAATATGAATTATATATAATCTTACAATTGCTGATATTATTTGACAATTGATCATCCCAGTAAAAATCCACGAGCATTTTATTTTCATTAAAATAAAGATCTTTGAACATACAGCAATAACACTGGTTTTAATGAAATAAATAAATGGCAGTTATTTTGAAAGTCAAAATGACCCAATAAAGCAGGGATTTTGGAGAATATTATATAATTCCTATTTTTAAAGGATATTAAATAATTCTGTAAAATAAATATAATTAAAAATAAAATAAGAACATGACGTCTTAACATGTTAATTATGTTTATGTCTATTTTCATACAGAAAAGTAACAGCTATAGCCATGAATAATGTCTTGCACTGTTGCACAAACAAATCACAGCTGATCATTAGATTATTCCTCACATTTGAACATGTTGTCTATTCCTCACGCTGACACACTGATTGCAGCTGCTGTCTCTTTTAAACCATTTTTGGACAGATTTATTGGCATGTGTGAATCATTTAGTGGCGGCTGCAAATTCCATTAAGGGCTTGATTACTTGTTTTTTGCCTTATGTAAATGCAAATTTAGTCAAGACAATGTGCAAACAATATAAAACTGAAATAAATAAATAAATGCAAATCTTTTACAGAACACTGACGTGTGAGTCCTTGTGCCTTTACGTCCCCATCGTAACACTTGAGTGGATCTAGATTAGGAAGATTAGACAATAGACTATTGATTCGTGACAATTCCCTTGCTTCTCTTCTAACACAGCATAATAATCAGAATTTGTGTGTGCTTATTTACATTGAAAATGTGACATTTAAAATAATTAGGCAAGTTTATTTATTTGCCAAATCAGATTGAGAGGCAATTCAACTCAATAACGGACGTTATGAAGTGGCAACATGGGACTTTAGAGTGTCACATTGATTTTAGAGGAGCACATGACAGATGCTTTTAAACAGCTGGAAACATGTATTGTAAACTTAAGCACTAATAAGAATTGATATCCTCTAAACACATTAAACGATTCTGTCACACAGTGGGTTTCAGTCCTGACGCTCTAGTAAGAGTCTTGTGTATCTTCTGTGTACTGCAGTTGTAGCCTATATGTAATGTCTGTCTTCCAACAGCAAAACATTACACACAAAGATTATCAGATAAGCATGAATTACATTATCATTTTGTTTTATAATCACAAAACTGTCATTATTTCATATCTTAGCTGAGCCTTAGCTGAAACTGACTGCACAAATGTCTTCATGAATATCAGTCAAAGCAACACTCATATAAAACTCAGTAACATACAATAAGGTCCCATTAGTTAATGCATTAAGTAACATTAAATAACCATGAATTTTTTTTTTTACAGTATTTATTAATCTTTCTTAGCATTAGTTAATAAAATATACAACTGTTCATTGTTAGCTCAGGGCCATTAAATAATATTAACAGATACAACCTTTGATTTTAATAATGTACCCTATTACTAAATGTTGACATTAACATTCATTAAGATTAAATGCTTCCATTGTTAATTCATGTTAATTTATGTAGTTAGTAACTAATGTTAACAACTGAAACTTTATTGTAAAGTGTTACCAACATTCAATATGTGTTATATATGTGTTACATGCTAAAACACACACACACACACACACACTGGCAGGGAATCTCTGTAACCACAGTCATCAGCCCCAGCACACACCAGATCCCAATGATCCGAGCACTGATTGCCCGCACCTGCCTCAGCTCGTTACACTCCCTTTATCACTGCACCGGCGTCTGGTGTACAGTTTGTATTCCTGAACTAAGCCCGACTTCTTACCGTGCTACTAACCTGTGTTTACTCGCCATTAGATGCTCCTTCGCTCCACCGTTCCTATACGGTCCTCTGGATCACCAGCCAAAGACAAGCTTCAATGACCTCAGCTAAGAACCCAGGAACTGTTGTTTGTGCTATACTCACCTGCCATCTGCCATTCATGGTCTGCTCCTCAAACCTGTCAATAAATCCTCCTGTGTGAACTCTTACCTTGTCTCTGGCTCGTATTGTCACACACACACACACACACAGAACCAAAGGATTGTAAATGTGTGTATATACACACACACACACACACATACATACAGTCAGGTCCATAAATATTGGGACATCGACACAATTCTAACATTTTTGGCTCTATACACCACCACTATGGATTTCAAATGAAACGAACAAGATGTGCTTTAACTGCAGACTGTCAGCTTTAATTTGAGGGTATTTACATCCAAATCAGGTGAACGGTGTAGGAATTACAACAGTTTGCATATGTGCCTCCCACTTGTTAAGGGACCAAAAGTAATGGGACAGAATAATAATCATAAATCAAACTTTCACTTTTTAATACTTGGTTGCAAATCCTTTGCAGTCAATTACAGCCTGAAGTCTGGAACGCATAGACATCACCAGACGCTGGGTTTCATCCCTGGTGATGCTCTGCCAGGCCTCTACTGCAACCGTCTTCAGTTCCTGCTTGTTCTTGGGGCATTTTCCCTTCAGTTTTGTCTTCAGCAAGTGAAATGCATGCTCAATCGGATTCAGGTCAGGTGATTGACTTGGCCATTGCATAACAGTCCACTTCTTTCCCTTCAAAAACTCTTTGGTTGCTTTTGCAGTATGCTTTGGGTCATTGTCCATCTGCACTGTGAAGCGCCGTCCAATGAGTTCTGAAGCATTTGGCTGAATATAAGCAGATAATATTGCCCGAAACACTTCAGAATTCATCCTGCTGCTTTTGTCAGTAGTCACATCATCAATAAATACAAGAGAACCAGTTCCACTGGCAGCCATACATGCCCACGCTACCACCACCATGCTTCACTGATGAGGTGGTATGCTTAGGATCATGATCAGTTCCTTGCCTTCACAGTTCTGGAACAACATCCTATGGACAGATGAGACCAAGATCAACTTGTACCAGAGTGATGGGAAGAGAAGAGTATGGAGAAGGAAAGGAACTGCTCATGATCCTAAGCATACCACCTCATCAGTGAAGCATGGTGGTGGTAGCGTGGGCATGTATGGCTGCCAGTGGAACTGGTTCTCTTGTATTTATTGATGATGTGACTACTGACAAAAGCAGCAGGATGAATTCTGAAGTGTTTCGGGCAATATTATCTGCTTATATTCAGCCAAATGCTTCAGAACTCATTGGACGGCGCTTCACAGTGCAGATGGACAATGACCCAAAGCATACTGCAAAAGCAACCAAAGAGTTTTTGAAGGGAAAGAAGTGGACTGTTATGCAATGGCCAAGTCAATCACCTGACCTGAATCCGATTGAGCATGCATTTCACTTGCTGAAGACAAAACTGAAGGGAAAATGCCCCAAGAACAAGCAGGAACTGAAGACGGTTGCAGTAGAGGCCTGGCAGAGCATCACCAGGGATGAAACCCAGCGTCTGGTGATGTCTATGCGTTCCAGACTTCAGGCTGTAATTGACTGCAAAGGATTTGCAACCAAGTATTAAAAAGTGAAAGTTTGATTTATGATTATTATTCTGTCCCATTACTTTTGGTCCCTTAACAAGTGGGAGGCACATATGCAAACTGTTGTAATTCCTACACCGTTCACCTGATTTGGATGTAAATACCCTCAAATTAAAGCTGACAGTCTGCAGTTAAAGCACATCTTGTTCGTGTCATTTGAAATCCATAGTGGTGGTGTATAGAGCCAAAAATGTTAGAATTGTGTCGATGTCCCAATATTTATGGACCTGACTGTATGTGTATATATATATATATATATGTGTGCTGTCAAATGATTAATCACATCTAAAATAAAAGTTTTTTGTTTACGTTATATATGTATGTGTACTGTGAATATTTATTGTATATATAAATACACACACATACAGTATATATTTTGAAAATATTTACATGTTTATACATTTATATATTCATATTATATATTTGATATTTACATTATATAAAAAAAGATTTAATAGATAAACATAACACTTTTTTCTTAAATATATGCATGCATGTGTTTGTATTTATATATACATAATAAATATACACAGTATACACATATATTATGTAAACAAAAACTTTTATTTTGGATGCGATTAATCGCGATTAATTGACAGCACACATATATATATATATATATACTGTATATATATGAAAGTATTAAATAATAATGCAAGGTGTTTCTAAACTGAAGAGCCAAAATGGGTATGCAAACGAATCAACTCAGCTGTAAATTCATACGCAAAAGCATACACCAAGTAAAGTAAGCTTGCAGGGATGTCAGACTGTGGTGGCTTGCAGCTCGGTCTGATGAATGAGCTCTTACTGCAAGCCATGTATTATCAACGGAGTTCACATAGAGGGGAAGGAAGAAGAGGAATGGGGTGGAGGATATGAGAGATTGGTTGGATTGACATGCTAACAGCGTTTAAACAGCTCTGGAGGGAGTCGTCTGACCTGTCTCTCAGCGTTGCACCAGATACTACTGGAACCACACCTGAGATACTAGACATCTGCTGCATCTGTAATACAAAGAAAGGGACATGTGTTTGATTAATGAGCAATTTAATTAAAAGTACTTTATTTGAAAGATTTTACTCTGTTTAGTGTGTAATGCAACAAATTTAATAGTTTGTTTTTCTTTTCCCCATTCATTACTAGTACATTTTAAAAGGTTATATAGAGAACAATTATATAGGAATTTGCCACTGAATGAATAATCTCTGATGAAAAAGAAAAATGTATAGCATCCAAATGTATCTGCTCATGCATGTCCTGTTGTGGTTTGTATGCATCTAGACTTGAGGGTGATTTTTTTTTGTGCACATAATGTTGAGGTGCAGGTCATTGGACTAATGTTCAGGCACAGTGCTGTAAAAGTATCATACTATACAGTTTCATCAACACCGTGCTTTCATTTAACCCCCTTGTTGCTATTCCTTTTTGAATGAAGCATATGCTACACCAGGGCTGTCCAAACTCGGTCCTGCAGAGTTTAGCTCCAACTTGCCTCAACACACCTGCATGGAAGCTTCTAGTATGCCTAGTAAGAGCTTGATTAGCTGCTGCAGGTGTGTTTAATTAGGGTTGGAGCTAAACTCTGCAGGACCGTGTTTGGACACCCCTGTGCTACACCATGTGGACCTCCTGAAATGATTACCCCTGCCTGATTACTATATATATGGGGCTGTTTACACCTGGTCACTTCATGCGTTTTTTCTGAAAAGACCAGGTGTAAATGCCCTCCGAAACGCATTCGAGGCGGATATACAGGTGCATCTCAATAAATTAGAATGTTGTGAAAAAGTTCATTTTTTCTTGTAACTTATTTCAAAAAGTGAAAATTTCATATATTTTAGATTCATTACATGTAAAGTAAAACATTTTTTTAAAAAAAATTGTTTTAATTTTGATGATTAGAGCTTACAGCTCATGAAAGTCAAAAATCAGTATCTCAAAATATTAGAATATTTACATTTGAGTTTCAATTACTGACCATCCCTACAGTATAAATTCTGGGTATCTCTTGTTCTTTGAAACCACAATAATGGGGAAGACTTGGAAATGATCCAGAAGATGAACATTGACGCCCTTCACAAAGAGGGTAAGTCACAGAAGGTCATTACTGAAAGGTGTGGCTGTTTACAGAGTGCTGTATCAAAGCATATTAAATGCAAAGTTGACTGGAAGGAAGAATTTGGGTAGGAAAAGGTGCACAAGCAACAGGGATGACTGCAAGCTTGAGAATACTGTCAAGCAAAGCTGATTCAAACACTTGTGAGAGCTTCACAAGGAGTGGACTGAAGCTGGAGTGAGTGCATCAAGAGTCACCACGCTCAGACGTCTTCAGGAAAAGGGCTACCAAGCCACTTCCGAACCAGAGACAACATCAGAAGCATCTTACCTGGGCTGTGGAGAAAAAGAACTGGACTGTTGCTCAGTGGTCCAAAGTAAATTTTGCATTTCATTTGGAAATCAAGGTCCCAGAGTCTGGAGGAAGAGTGGAGAGGCACAGAATCCATGTTGCTTGAAGTCCAGTGTGAAGTTTCCACAGTCAGTGATGATTTGGGCTGCCATGTCATCTGCTGGTGTTGGTCCACTGTGTTTTCTGAAGTCCACAGTCAACGCAGCCATCTACCAGGAAATTTTAGAGCACTTCATGCTTCCTTCTTCTGACGAGCTTTATGGAGATGCTGATTCCATTTTCCAGCAGGACTTGGCACCTGCCCACACTGCCAAAGGTACCAAAAGCTGGTTCAATAACCATGGTGTTACTGTGCTTGATTGGCCAGCAAACTCGCCTGACCTGAACCCCATAGAGAATCTAGAGGAAGATGAGAGACACCAGACCCAACAATGCAGATGAGCTGAAGGCCACTGTCAAAGAAACCTGGGCTTCCATACCACCTCAGCAGTGCCACAAACTGATCACCTCCATGCCACGCCGAATTGAGACAGTAATTAAAGCAAAAGGAGCCCCTACCAAGTATTGAGTACATATACAGTAAATTAACATACTTTCCAGAAGGCCAACAATTCACTAAAAAAAATTGTTTTATTGGTCTTATGAAGTATTCTAATTGGTTGAGATAGTGAATTGGTGGGTTTTTGTTAAATGTGAGCCTAAATCATCACAATTAAAATAATCAAAGACTTAAACTAGTTCAGTCTGTGTGCATTGAATTTATTTAATACACGAGTTTCACAATTTGAGTTGAATTACTGAAATAAATTAACTTTTCCACGACATTCTAATTTATTGAGATGCACCTGTAAATCTGATCGCTCAAACCACTTCAGGAGGAGGTCTGGCCTGCATTCCTGACGAAACTGGACAAGTGTAAATGCATCTGGTTGTTGAAACCACATATGCTAATTTTACTCCTCCCAAAATATTAAAATAATAAACATTTGAGAGCGTTTTATAGGCTATATGGCATGTTATAGTCAGATACGACAGTGCTAATGCAACAAGCGTCACCGCGGATGAGTAACGTTAGCTGAGCATCTCTTCAGAAAGCCGAGGCGCAAACTACCGCGAATGAAACTGAAAGTCGCAGACGCTCAACACACAATCATCTTCATTAAAAGTAGTGAGACTAACCTATCTTTCCAGTGTTGATGTCGCGCTCTCTCCTGTTGCAGTCTCTGATATTGAAATTCGCTGATAATGAATAAAACGCAGCGCCTATGTATTGCTTTCATTGATGTGAACTCCATATAGCGCGGGAATTGAAGAACGGATTTATATCCGTTTTGTGAAGACACATGTATGTGGCCAAGTGTAAATGGAAACGTTTTAACAAATCAGATAGATATCCGATCAGAGAAAACGCATGAAGTGACCAGGTGTAAACAGGCCCTATGATTATGATTATAGGCCGGTTTGTTTCTTAATAGGGCCAAAGATTAATAATTATAGCATCGTTCAGCCAAAAGCACTGTTTGCAACTTAAGTGTTTATTTAATTTTTTACAAAGCCGCTCTTTTACATTGTCATTTAGCTGCACTGCAAACATGCAGCAATAGCTTTATACTTCATAAAATACGGCCAAAAGACATATATAATTATTAAAACAAAAATGGAGTTATAAATAGATATAAAGTTGAAGTCAAAAGTTTACATACACCTTGCAGAATCTGCAAAATGTTAATTATTTTACCAAAATAAGAGGGGTCATACAAAATGCATGTTATTCTTTATTTAGTACTGACCTGAATTAGATTTCACATAAAAGATGTATACATATAGTCCACAAGAGAAAATAATAATTGGATTTATAAAAATTACCCGTTAAAAAGTTTACAAAATAGTTCCTGGCAATTATTGGCAGGGCTTTTATGAAAACCAAGCCTCTTTAATGCATATTATCTGTTTAATTTCACAATGTGTCTATTGGCCATTACAATCAGTTTTTGCTGCATATGGTTTAAGCATTGCCTGATCCTAAAGCTTAAGTACAATATTCATGTTTACACCAATGCATTTTCAATATTTATACACTGAGACTCAGTTTATATGAACATTTTATAAAATGCATTACATTTATGAATTCTGACAGACCTTTAGATATTTGAAATACAAGTGCAAAAAAAAAAACATCTTGAAAATGATTCATTAGGGCAACAAAAACAGTCATAACATCTTTACTGTGACCGTCTGTGCCTTGTTTTTAACAGGACAGGGCACAACCCTTTGTGACTTGAGTGTGCAAGACTTTCGGTCTCATTACGCTTCCAGTTATTTTAACTTTACAAAAGCAGTCCTTTATGCTGCTTGATATTGCAAACTGGTATTTGGTATCATATTATTCTAATTTATCGTCCTAATAATAAACACACTGTCTTGTAAAGCAAATAGTTTGACCGTTTAATGCACCTTGTTTTTCTTATAGTTATGAATCAGAAGTCTTGCACATTCACTGAAAATAGCTTACTTCCACGTTACAAAATAAGGTGGTAACTTTTTCATCCGTGTCTACTCCAGGTGTTTTTAACATTTTTTGGCTCACTTAATTGCATTGGACCAAAGCGAAATACACAAGCCACAAATACCTATTCATGTATTTATGATACATAACATCACCAAATGTGCAGAGACTTGTACACAGTTTCACAAATAATTAACAGATACTGTAAAGCTGCTTTGACACAATCTGTATTGTTAAAAGACTGAAATGCAAAAAGGGAAAAATAATTGTAGAGAAAGCTAAAGCAGACAGAAATGCAACGCTCAGCATAACACGGAGTGATCCCCATTTTGCATATTTTATCCTCCTAAATTACAGGTAATTTCATGTTGAGCTCCACCCCTCCACATCTGTTATTCTTCTGCCCCATCTGCATGCTAATTCACATTTCACCCATCACACTTTCTCTCTTGTTCTTTTTCTCTCATCTGTCATTACTCAAGAGAGTGCTCAAAGCAGTCGCCCTCCGGCCTCAGGCAGGTTCAGATGGAGGTCAAGCTCAGAGATGTGTGTGTGTGTGTGTGTGTGCTCTCTCCCTCGCTGGTGCTGCCAACAGAGGCAGTCAAAACAGAGACCGGGAAGTTGTGTAATGTAACACTCTCAAAAGTCACTCAGTTTTGCTCTTCACCCCTCCCCATTGTCTTCCTCTATTACTCAGACAGCCAGGGAAATTAAAAACACACATTAGCGATCACTGATAACATAGACATTCTTAAAATAATTTTCATGAGGAAAGTTTGTTGATAATAAGAGAGTGTGTGAGAGAGAGAATAACAGTGTCAAAACTGTACCTACTCTCAACCTTTCTCCACTTTCAAACAATAAGGTGACGAGATTTCTGAAATAAAAATAGTGCAATTTGTTTTTAATATTCTCAAGATATCTTCAGTTAAGCCTGGCAGGCAGCATAAACATCATTCATTCATAACATATCATTTTACAATAACTTATAATAACTATAAACTATTAGTAATTAACAAAAAATACTAAATTCAGAAGATCAATATTTTATGAACAATGAAATACGAAGATATGAATTTGTAATAAATATTCATGACATAAAGTAATGAATGCATTTTAATTAATATTCTGTCAACATTATATAATGTTTGTTAATGTCATTAAGGATATTACAGTGTTATTAAAGGTGTAAACGTTTGTGTTAAAGATATGTTAAAGATATAATAACCATGAAGAGCACACACTTAAAACTGAAGTCTGCATGCTGTATGTCATTTACTCATTCTGGTATAATACCATACCAAACCTGTATGACTTTCCTTCTACTGTGAAACATGACAGAATATCATTTGTCTTTGTCAATTTGTCAATCAATGTCTTTGTACAATAATTACAGGTGAATTACAGCCCCCCCCCCAAACAAAAATAGCTTATTGTGCAAGATGCTAAAATAGCATTGATTACATCACTTCCCATGTGTGTTGCTTCACATCTGAAATATTTGTTCTTCTTCTTGATCTGTTTGGCGTTTGATCCTGTGTCTTATTCGTGGAGCTTTGCATGTTGTGTTGGAGACTGGAGGGCTGTAGCTCAGTTCCTCTCTCTGTCTGTCTCTCTGATTTGTCTCTTACAGCAGTTGAGTTAGTGAGTGAGTAACCGTCCTCTCAATCTGCTTGCAGTGATTTGTGGCTGCTGTTGAGAATTGTTTTGGCTTTTAACATTGATTTATTGACCTCCTAATCCAAGGAGTGTATTAATAAATCAGCAATTATTAAATGGGGGAAGAAAGTGGAGGCATTTATATAAGATGCAGGGAAATGTGAATAATAACAGGATTACACAGAATAAGGTGAATGCAAATGTATGTCAACTAATAGAGCATCCTGGATTATACACTTATTGGACTGCACAGAATATAACATTGAAACAAATATCACAGTCAAAATTGAAAGCAAAATTTATTTTATTTGATTATTTTCGCTTCGGTGCTCCACACTCCACTCGGCGGTAATGCACCATGAAGCTGGTTTACCTACTCATAATCAAACCTCAGAAGAAGAAGAAGCTCCCAGCATGCACCGCGGTCCGGTCGCTCTTTTGTTGCCGGAAGGAAACGCCTCTGGGACAATGCAGTCACATCCCGATGTTGAGAGGTAAACCACAAATACGTGATAAAACTAAATCTTACGAACGCAGGTGAATAAAATGGCTTTACGATGTTGGATTGTCTCTCACTGTAGTCAGTCATGTATCGCTAAGAGTCATTGGGCAGGTGTTAAAATGGCATGGAAAGACGTTTCATGTAAGATTTTTAGAGTAATTTATAAGGGCCAATTCCAAACGGCTTTTTTGCGCCCTTGAAGGGCACTTCGGGAAGGGGACGCCATTTGTAGGGATTTCCAAACGAAAGTGAACAACTGAATCCCTTCACGAAGGGCTCTTCCAGAAGTCCGTTAGCGAAGGGAACATGCGATGGTCTCTTGTGATCATGTGATCTTCACTTAGGAGATCTTGCGATGCATTTTAAAGCAAAGTTGGGGTTTATTTTGAGTTTACATACAAACGTAAGTAGAATAAGGCAATTAAATTTGTCTTTATTTTCATGTAATACAAAATATTTTCATCAGTGAAAGAAATATTATTTAGACTGTATTGTAAGCAAGTTTAATTTAAAAAGTTTAATAGTAAATAAGACACAATTAAACAGTATTTGAATGAAATAATAACAAGAAGAAATATTTATTTGTAACAACTGTTGAATGCTGCACGCACGCGCAGCGTTGTCAAGGTAACATCTGTTCAGTCATTCCCTTCACCAAGGAGTTCCAAACACTTATAAGAGACAGTGATGCCCTACACCCTTCAAAGGACTCTGTAATATAAATGATTTATTTCTGTGATTTTAAAGCTGATATTTAACAGCATCAATTACTCCAGTCACATGATCCTTCAGAAATCATTTTGATATTCTGATTTGCTGCTCAAAAAACATTTATTATTATTATTATTATGTTGAAAACAGCTGAGTAGATTTTTTTCAGGTTTCTTTGAGGAATAGATATTTCAGAAGAACATCATTTATCTGAAATAGAAATCTTTTGTAACATTATAAATGTCTTTTGATCAACTTAAAGCATCTTTGCTAAATACAAGTATTAATTTCTATAATTGGTATGGTATAGAGTATAATGTCCTGAAAAAGAATGTGCTTAACTGTTTTAAATATTGATGATGATGATAATAATCAGAAATGTTTCTTGAGCAGTAAATCAGTATATTATTATGATTTCTGAAGATCATGTGACACTGAAGACTGGAGTAATGATGATGAAAATTCAGCTTTGATCACAGAAATAAATTACATTTTAACATATATTCTAATAGAAAGCAGTTATTTTAAATAGTAAAATATTTCACAATATTACTGCTTTCGCTGTATTTCGGATCAAATAAATGCAGGCTTGGTGAGCCTGATCAATCTTACGGTCCAAAAACTTTTGTCTGGTAGTGTATATTTGAAGTAGTGTAATAACTGTAGTACATTGTAGTACAGACAGTGCAGCCTCGTTCCCTTTCCCAGAATAAAACTGCATTTAAGGTGTTTACTTAAAAGAATTTCCCACCTAATAAAGAGTAATTGTAACAAGCATACATGGATATGATTTTATTAAAACAAACAAGTTCGTTTTTGCAATAGCTATGCCACCAATCTGTTTAAGTTGAGTTTTCATTTATGAAAAGTGTTTCATTTGTAGGTTGGAAAAAGGAGATGTGTCTCAGAGAGACCATTTACTGGGAAAAGATCTCACCGGTCTGCCTGACCCGGCTGCTGACCAACTGTTTAACGGCTCTACAGTTGCTTCACGGTTCCTGCGGGCTGAACTGGAACTGAACGCACGGTTACGGACGCTGTCCTTTGGGAAACCGGTGCGATACACGTACAACCCGCTGGAATATGCCTGGGACACACATCGATGTTATGTGGAGAAATACTGTCAGGAAGGCCAGCGCGTTCTCTTTCTAGGCATGAACCCGGGGCCTTTCGGCATGGCACAAACAGGGGTCAGAAGATTTTCTTTCTTTTTATGTTTTCACAGTATTGTTTTTTGTTGTAATGATATTATTTGAGAATAAAGTCAGTAAAGAACAGGGTTTCAGTGGGTCTTGATTCACCCTTCCACAAATCAAGGCATTAACAGTGTCTTGAATTAGACCAGAATGTCTTAAATTCACAAATTCATAGCATTAAATGTTGCTTGCACAATAATAATAATAATAATATCTTCCTCAGTGATTTTGTCTTGATTTCCAAAACATAATCCTTAAATTAGGATACATTTACTTCAGATGCAAAATGAAGATATAAAGTCTTGTTTAATTTAATTAATTTAAGTGTGTTTGTGCTTAAGACAAGTACAAATATCTGTCAATGGGGTATGAAAACTTTATTTCCTGAGCCCATGGGCAGATATGTATTATTGTTTTAATCAAAGATTCACTTCAATTACTCAAAGAACAAAGCAAGTAAAAGTACCTTAATTGAACCTTTGCACTGGATAACAAGACCAAAACACTGCAGTGTGATCAGAAGTTACAGTAAATGTTATTTCAGTTTTAAGCATATTTAAGTATTTTAAGCATTTTTTTTTTGTAAACTGATTTTTTTTAAATAATTGAGATCTGAAGGAAGTTGCATTTTTAAACATTTCTAATATAACTCAGTGTGCTCCTTAGACATTTACATTTTGAGAACATATTGACATATTGTGTCCTTTATTTT
This sequence comes from Schizothorax lantsangensis, assembly GCA_027422415.1. Classification (NCBI taxonomy): domain Eukaryota; kingdom Metazoa; phylum Chordata; class Actinopteri; order Cypriniformes; family Cyprinidae; genus Schizothorax; species Schizothorax lantsangensis. The sequence continues at coordinate 4,019,809 of CM049847.1, read as the reverse complement.
TTCTTTTCTCATACTTGAAAAGCTCTTTTTAAGTCTTACTGTACATTCACCTTCATGAAACCTGCAGAAACCTTGGATGAAATGATGATAATGCCATCATTTCTGATTAACAAATTTATAGTTACATACACTTAAAGGGGACAATTTACCCCAAATCATTATTTGCTCATTATAAAGTCATTATTTGCTCACTTTTTTGTTTTTCCAAGCTTGTCTGTCTTTGTTTTTTTTTTGTCAATACATTTAAAGTCACTGAATGTTTTTGCAATCCCAGTGTTATTCAAAATATATTCTTTTGTGTTCCATAGAAAATGTTTGGAACGACGTGCGTAAAACATGACATCATTTTTACATTTTAGATAAGCTATCACTTTAAGTATTTGCAGAAAAAAGAGAACAGAAAAGAAACAGAACAAACTGAGACAGAATAAATCCAGAAGAACGTCTCCAAGATGTTTCAAGACACCTACCTGCAAAACTTCAGTACTGAGAAACGTTTTAGGCTCTTGTGTAAAAATGCTGTAAAATGAGGATGCTGTCAAAAAATAATGTCATAAATAGATTTACTTTATCAATTAACTTCTATTATCTTTGTGTTCAAAGCAGCTTTTGCTCTCGGTGCACTTGCGCATAGTTTTTCAGGGATCTTTGCAGAGAGGTTTCTTGAAGCATCTTGGAGACGTTGCCACAGTTCTTCTGGATTTAGACTGTCTTAGTTTGTTCTGTTTCTTCATGTCATTCCAGACAGACAGATGATGATCAGATCAGATCTCTGTGTGGAGCACAAAAATCTCACTGGATTATTACAATTAATGGTAAAATGAATGTTTGGAAATATAAACTGATATTTCCTACTGACACACTACAGCAAAAGATAGAAACAACTGACTTAAAACCATTTTTTAGCTGCTGAAAATACTAGTGTTCTAATAATTTTGGCCACCACTGTATATGCAGAATTATTGGCACGCTTAAAAAGGTTTGAGAGGAGCTTGTTCATCTAATTTTGTGAAATGTCACAATGTAAGCATACAAGTATTTCTCTTAAATGATTATTTAATTAAGTAAACTGGGTTTGAATCTCAAGCTTGATTCTTCTATCTTAAAATCTCTTTTGCTGCCATATTTTGACCCGTTGAAAATGTTTAAAGTCACAGACAGACAATCACTCCTCCTGATTAGTGTGTTTGGTAAGTTGCAGTCTACAGAAACATTTGAGAAGAAAGTCCTAGCATGCTGATTGTGAGTTATATAAAAGCATATAAAAAGCACACTTGTAAATGCAAAAGCAGGTAAAGCACAACAAGAGTCACTTATTATTAGCAGCATCCGCATTTGTGAGTTCTACCAAAAATGACCAGTTTCTGTAGTTATCACTGTTGTAACTTGTTAAAGATTCTTACACTGTTCATATGACATTTCATAATTTCTTATGGTTTAAATATAGTGATGGATAATGCAGAAGAACATTTAAAAAAAGAAACAAAAAATCAACTACATCTCTTACTTCTTCATTAACCAGGTACCGTTTGGCGAGGTGAAGGCAGTTCGCAGTTGGCTGAAGATCACTGGAGCGGTCGGCCGTCCAGCAGAGGAGCATCCTAAGCGACGGATCACAGGGCTCGACTGCACTCAGAGCGAAGTGAGCGGAGCCCGTTTCTGGGGCTTTTTCCAAGAGCTCTGCGGTGAACCTCACAACTTCTTCCGCCACTGTTTTGTGCACAACTTGTGCCCTCTCATCTTCATGAGTGAGTCTGGCAAGAACCTAACTCCACCTGAGCTCCCGGCCGCGGAGCGTGATGCCCTTTTGTCCTGCTGTGACAGTGCTCTTTGTCAGGTAGTCACTGCTCTGGGAGTCTCGATGGTGATCGGAGTGGGCAAGCTAGCTGAACAACGCGCTCGACGGGCTCTCGCAGAAGCAGGCATCACTGTGAGAGTGGAGGGTATCATGCATCCGTCCCCTAGAAACCCACTGGCTAATAAAGGATGGGCTAACATAGCCAGAGACAAACTAGATCATCTGGGGCTGTTAAGTTTGCTTACCTGATGATGATGAGGATGATGATGACAGCTACTACCTCTGCAATTTAAAATTTACTCATTAATGCTTTTGAACCTTACTGTTGCCATTATCAGAGAATTAATGAGACATTTATGGAAGTAAAACATCATGTTTAAGATAGCAGACGTTATGACCATTAATGGAGTACTTTATCACACATTTATTATTTTTTAATTAGTTTTTATGTGTATTATTTGTGTGTGTGTGTGTGTGTATATACACAGAAGTTTTGATGGCCATTTTAAGCTCTTTTGTATGTTAAGATGTAAAGGTACATGCATATGTGGTAAGTTTTGTTTAGTTTTGTCTTTGTTTTTTTTACCATAGATGTGTTTTTTTATATACATTTAGATGTTTGTCTGTATTTTTTAGATTACATTTGTGGAGCTAGAAAAAAAAAACTACTGTAGATATTACTTTTTGTTAGTCTTTGATTATAACACTAACTTAGCCACAGTGAGTTCAAGAGGTTATTATTCCTTGAGTTCAATCTCATTTTTGCCCTTGAGTTGAGTGTCATTCTTTATTCTGTGTGTTTAACCCAAATGTTGAGTCGAATGTATAGGTCATTGCAATAAATTGTATCTCATGTTTAATTTTGTGTTCATGCGTTAACCAAAGTGTTTTGTATTTCAAAAGAAATCAAATATGTTCAACATATCTAATGTGAAGGGAGAAGAAGCTTCTTTCTTTTTTGGCATGAGAAATACTTGCTTGGACCCTTTAATGAATATGTTGTTTTCAGTTTTAAACAGAATTACAGTTCTAATAATGGAGTATTTCATTCTTTTACTTGAGTACCCTAATATATTTAAAATACATTGTTACTTCAAATCCATAAACATATTTACTGACATATCACTTGAGACTTACTTAAAAATTATAATTAAACTTTATTTGGAGTACTGCTTGTGCACAACGCAGATTTCATAATATTAAGCATAAAATGTGTTTTAATGTCACTGTTGATGAGAATTGTATGATCTTTGAATATTATCAGTCTTTAAATGCGAGATATTTAAAGTGTATCTGAAGTATAATTGCAATAGTTCCACTTCAGCACAATCAGATATACTTAAGTTCATCTTTAGTTGGACTTCAGCAATACTTCCACATAATTAAAGTGCATTAAAAATTAGTCGTTCCAATTTAGCAGACTTTAAGTACCGTATACCAGTTTAGTAAAGTGCAATTGCAGTGTATTTTTATTAAGTCCATAAATATGTAAATGTATTTGTAGTATACTTGGAATGAAATAAATATATTTCAAATACATTGTGTATATATTTTTCTCCAGGGTAGAATGTAATCATTTTTAAATTAAGGCAACATATAGATAATCTGAAAACTAATTTACAAAGCTAGCTATTTGTTATTTTAATATTTAAATCTATATAAATGAAGTATTTGGGTATCTGAACTGAATCTGGATACAGGGAGTAAAGCTTTTGTTCCCGCTCTTTTTAAATAAACGCTCTCCTAGTTCAATGGGTTAAATGCACACAAATACACATTGTCTTCATAATAATGATGGTCTTTTTCTGTGTTGTATTATGAATTAACTCAGTAAGTCTTGCCAGTAGAATGTATTTTGTGGAGTAGAGACCCCAGCAGCAGCCATTTCTCTCTTCTCTTCCTTTCTCCCGTCAGAGAGAAGAAGGTCTCCAATGTTCTCTCTACCTGCATAAATCCCACATTTGAGTTCATCTTCTTTCTCTGCCTCTTGAGTTTTGTGACAGCAGGGTTTAGGTGTTACTAACATACTAACATTGATGCTTGCCTTAGCAAACACTAGTAATATTCATCTTCAGTGCTGTAGCGTTATGTATTGATTATGTCTGCTACACAGATGCCGTATAAGAAGAACCCTTTAGGCGGTCTTGACAAAGTGACCTCCTTGCGACCCCCCTGGCAACAAGTGGAGACACTGAGCATGAACATTAGTCCCCGTTTAATGGCTGATGCTTGCCAGAGCCATCAATACAATGACAAATGAGGGCTTGGGTTATTAAAGCAGAATTAGACCGGAGAGAAAGGGAAAAAGAGTGACAAATGAAGAGGTGTAGTGATCCACTGGAGAAAGTTGAGGATGAAGAAGAAATTAATGCACAGAGTATGATTTTCATTTATTTTATTTATTGGTTTATTTGAATAATGATAGTACAACAAACATAATTCTAGCAAAAAGCTGAAAAATAAGCATCGTACATAGTTAGTATAGCATATAGTATAGGCACAGAGGCCACCCTCTGTGCCTCTGTGCCTCTGTGCCTATAGATAAGCCATATCACCCTGCAGCCCAAAGACTGGTTGCCCACTGAAGCTAAGCAGGGTTGAGCCTGGTCAGTACCTGGATGGGAGACCTCCTGGGAAAACTAGGTTGCTGTTGGAAGAGGTGTTAGTGAGGCCAGCAAGGGGTGCTCACCCTGTGGTCTGTGTGGGTCCTAATGCCCCAGTAGTGACGGGGACACTATACTGTCAAAAGAGTAAAAATCTCAAAAATCTGCTGAAGCTGGTTGCCTTAAAATTTTAAGTTTGCCAACTTTTTATTTTTTACAGTGTAGATTTATTCGCATTGGCCCATGAAACCTCTATGAACACACTTGACTTGACTTGGCCAAAAAATCGCGGGGGACGAATTTACGTTTTATTAAAAAGTGTTTGCGTATTCTACACTGGTGGCGCGCGCACACATTAGGATCAGGTTAGATGTCTGCCTCTGTTGCGAGTCCCTATCAAGCACTTTACCGATTCAACTGCTCTCCTCTCCTCCTCCTGCCTGGCTCTGTGGCCAGCATCATTCACCGCAGAGCAAGCCTGTTCTTGATAAAGCTGCTGTGAAACGTGGGAAAAGCCGATGAGGAGGAAGTTGGGGTGAAGCGATCTTTATATAGGCGGAGCAAAATACTTAATCGCTCCGTCTATAGCGCTTTGTGATTGGGTGGTTTACAGGAGACAAACCAATGGGCCACTGGCTGCTCGCTGTCCCTGCGTGATGGTCCTTGGTAAAAAAAAAAAAAAAAAAATTCTGTCGGCCCCTTAAGTGCGTCGGCCCACCGGGAAAATGCCCGGTATGCCCGATTACCAATCCAGCCCTGATCACAGGCTATACTGGCCCTGGCCAGGCAGCGGGGGTAAAATCCTCTCGCATGCCTGATGTCCTTGTGTCATTGTTCACAAACAAGATGCTTAGTCATGTTGTCAATATAAAAGTGCACTCTGTTAGTGTTACCTGATGTAAACTATGACAACAGTTTGGATGACAGTCACTGTACTGAAATCCAAAAGGCTGCACTTCTTATGCATGCCATAGATCCATTTCAAAAGTACAAATGTACACATTACTGTAAGTGGGATATGGATTGAAAAAGACTGGATATGATTCACAGTTACACTTTTACTAGTGGTCTGACCAGAAAAAAACAAACAAACAAAACACTCACATTACAACATCATTGTGAAATAGAAAAGAAAAAGAAATATGGGCACAAAGGCGAAAATAAAAATGAGAAAGTCCACTGTCAGAATTTGTATCTCTTGTGTTGTCCTCTGTCTATATGCTTTCCAATTGAAGGTTCATGAAATGCACCTTCGAGCTATTTCAGAGAACTGGTTTGTCATTGGTTGATCTATATTCTCTTCATTAGTGAAAGTCAAGATTCACTTAATTCATGCCAAATTTATTAAAAGTTTAATAGAAATGTGTAGAAAATATGCTTGACAGTATGACAACTACATCAACCATTTTGCATTTACCATAATGACTTATACGATGAACTAATGACTAGATGTTTTGAAGGGTAAGACTATAGCACAGATAACTATATAATACATTTTTAACAACATGACAATAGTAACTGATCATGTAGGAAACCGCAGACAAATGTACATAATCAGTTGAATGAATGTACCAAAGCAATCGCAACTTGTTCAAAAGAATGAGAAACTTTTTATGATGTGCACAAGTGACTAGATGATGAGGAGGTTGAACAAGTAGTTTTGAGAATTTCATTTCTGTTCTGAGAAATGCACCAAAGCGACTGAGAAAAACTGTAAGCTGACTTTGACCCTTTATCCATCGAAGGTTTGACCCTTTGTCCATCGATTGGTGTGTGATACATTTTGACTCCTAGTGTTTCCACTCGGGTAATTGTGTGCTAATTGAGCTCAAACTGTGCAGATTTGAGTGAACAAAATTGAATGCTAGTGCTTTCTAAATGAGCACATGGTGTAAGAAATGTAGGGATTTGTGTGTAGAGTTTTGCAGTAACAGTTCACCAAATCTGACGCATGTGTTAAAGCAGGGAATAGTGTTTATAGTTTAGGGAAATGGGTGTGCTTTTTGAAAAATGGCGTTATGGTTTTGAAATTTTTGTTCAAAACCCTGGTTATAGTGTTTTAACAATTGAGAAAAACTGTAATATCAATATATATAATTTTTGGCATAAAAGAAAAATCTATAATTTTGATCCATAAAATGTATTTTTGGCTATTGCTACAAATATACCCGTGCTACTTATGACTGGTTTTGTGGTCCAGGGTCACATATATATTACAAAGGTCTTATGTCTCGAAACAATGGTCATTTGGATTGAAAATATATAACTGTAATGAAAGCATGAAATCTGGTTTAAAAATATGTACTTAGAGTATAACAAATGCGATCATTTTTGAAAGTAGTTTACACTTTTCATGTGAAAATTGCACCAAAATGTAAATGAATAAACAATAAACCTGTAATCAGTGAATCATTTGGTGCATTTGTAGATTTCTATAATATATCCTATTGATGCTATAGAACTATGATTTCTGAAACACATAACCAAATATAATGAATTCTTGTTACAGTACACTCTCAGAAGAAAAGGTACAAAAGATGTCACCGTTTACAACGTGTTTTACAGGCACTGGCTAATCAGAGGCGTATAAGTTAGAATCCATTCACAGCTCAAAAGGCTATTGTTTTTTTTTTTTTTTTTTTTTTTGCTTTTTGTTGTCCACTAGCCTAAATGTTTGCGAATACATTTATTATAACAAAGCATAGACACGATGTAAATAAGAGATTCATTGTGTGACAGAAATATGACAAAATGCCCACCTTGGTGAGTATAGCCACATAAATGCATTCACTGTAAGTATACGTGCGCAGGGCTGGCCATGACCTTTTGTGATCAATACTTTAATAAAGCAAAACACCTACAGTACCAATGGTTAAGAAAATTACAATAGAAAATAATATATTATTATTAATAATAATAATAGGGGCTGGCAAGCTTTAGTCCAGATTAAAATGCAAAAATATATAAGTGTATATTTGAATAGTATTTATGTATTTTGATTTGTTTGATAAAGTCCATCGTGAATACAAAAATCTGAAATCTTTGAAAATGTAAATACTGTTTGACGTCCTTTCTTCTCCGTGACATGCAGCTGTCAGAAACAGAAAGTTGAGCTTGTGCAGTGCTGCTTTGTGTATAGGGGTAACCATGGTAACCACTGTATTTCTGCTGTTCCATACACGCCACCTGCTGTCGGAACGTGAATTTGTATTTTTATTCAGCCTGTCTGCTGCTTTTGTTCAGGTCAGTGTGAATCTTCAGAAACGCAAATGAGAACGAATTTTGACGCAAATGCCAAATTAAACCCATAAGGTACGATCTTTTCAACATCTTCTTGAAATTCATCACTTACCGTGATCTTCTTCAGTTTCTTTCTTATTTTTCCTCTTCTCGCACCAGCGTCATCTTTTCATTTTCATTCAACATTAACTCACACGACTGACACAAGCAGAGCTATTATTACCACGCATTACTGTCTGAAGCCCTGGCATCTGGATATATATAGGGGTCTGAATTGGGTACAACACAAGTGTTCTTCACTTATCGACTCGCTCATACACACACACAAACACAAAACTCCAAACTGGATTTTGAATCTAACAGGTGTCTGTGACCTTGTGACCACAGTTTCACCCCTGTGTAGGTGACCTTAAAATGCGTGATGGATTGTAGCGTGAAAAAGCATTACCTGATATCAATTATATTACCTGGTCCGGAGTGATGTCCGGTTCGCAAACTAATCATTATTTTGAACTGGTTCTTTTTTGGTGATCTAGTTGAAGCAGGTCACCAAATCGGACTGGGCCATCTGAAACAGTTCGCCGCTCGAGCAGCACAGAAGTTATTGAATCAAAACTCACTTTAGGACATCTGACAGTCACTCTGGCTCAAAATGAGCCAAAATACCTGCATATACGATCCTGTGATGCTGGTTTTTGCCAGCTCATTCAGCGCATTTCCGCAAACAGTCACTGAACTGAGATGAGCCACTGATATGCGCATACATGAACTGCACTTGAATGCAGGGGCGAAATGACAGTTTTTATGGTTTCTCATTGTTTATGTAAAAAGGTGATCTCATGAAGAGAGGTTTGTTCTCTTTATATGCTTTAGATATGTAAAACATCCATGTTTCACATCATTGGTTGCTGTAATAATATAACTGCGTCTGTGATCGTGTGATTATGTATACAAACTATTGAAATTGACCAGTTCACTGGAACGAACTGTCAGAAAGAACGTCTCAGGTTACGTATGTAACCATGGTTCCCTGAGAGTAGGGAACGAGACACTGCGTCCTCTAGGGGTCGCTATGGGGAACGTCGTCAGCGTGACCCGTGTCTGAATCATACATACAAAAACACCACTTGTTGGCCGGCGACAGCCTATGACGTCACTACTGGCGCGAACCACAGTATAAAGGGGCGCCAGGAAAATACGTCATCCACTTCTTCGTCTGAAGCTTGCGTCCGAAGCATGGCACCGCGCCTAGAGGACGCAGTGTCTCGTTCCCTACTCTCAGGGAACCATGGTTACATACGTAACCTGAGACGTTCCCTTTCGAGGGAACTTCGAACTGCGTCCTCTAGGGGTCGCTATGGGGAACGGAATACCCACGCCACCATGCTGAGGGGAGTGCAAGCCAAGCACAAAAGGCGAGCACTAAGTACCAACTCTACCCGGCTACGGGAGTTGCCCCTGGGACGGTTAGACGGCTGTCAGTGACATTATCCCCTACGGCCAAAGACCCGAGCTGCATACCCTGAACTTACCTGTTAAGGGCCGGGACTCCCGGACCCAGGGTAGAGCTCGAAGGCTTAGAATCATAAGAAAAGATTCCTTTAAGGGGATACGGCCAAGTGCCTAGGATAGTAGCTAGGTCCTGGCCTGTCACCCAGGGGCTACCGCTTGCTCTGCATGAGCTCAATGAGGGAACTGTCTCAACAGACCCTTGGTAGCAACACCCTGTTCAAGTCAGTATCACTATGATACATAGGTAGAGTGGGCCCAAGGCGAAACCGGGGCCTGCCAACTCAAAGAAAGGGCACGAAGCCGCAGCGCGTAATCCCAACCATACAGGATTTTTAGAAAAGAACGCAAAACACTTGATGTGCGATCTTACCACAACGTGGGTTTAGAAAAGTGCACAGAGACTTATCGTGCACACTTACCATATGCTGTCAGAGCTCTGGGGAGCGGAGAACTTAACTCTCAGCATGAGAGGGAACTCAATCGCTCAGAAGGGAGCGGCATGCTCATAGGTGACCCTCTGTGGTGAGGGGAGCAATGCTGGCTCGACCAACCAGGAGAGCATGAGGCTACTGTGACAGCTCCGGAGAGCGGGGAACTCAACTCTCAGCACGAGAGGGAACCCAGACGCTCAGAAGGGAGCGGCATGCTCATAGGTGACCCTCTATGGTGAGGGGAGCAATGCTAGCCACTACCTGAAACCTAAGTAGCCCTCCAGTAGCCACAATCCTAGCAGGGGAACACTCTAGGCAAGGGCTCAGGGAGATGCTACTTAAACCCCCGAGAGGGGAGCAGTCCCTGAGCTAGTATATAGATATCCTCAGATAGCCATGCACCTTCCTCAAAAGGCGGTGTCCCCCTTTGTCCAGAATTATATTTTAAAAAGACCCGCAGGTCCTGGAATTGCAGTGCTGGGGACCTGCTGACCATGGAGGCTCCACCGAGACCTACGACTAGGCCACACGATCCAGGGGTCTCATCCCAGCCTGGATCTAGTATCGACGAGTGAGGTCATCACTGCACTGAGTCGAAACAAAAACCGACAGGTTTCCCAGAAATACTGCAAAGAATGGTTACACAATACCAGTTTTTCCCATAGAACTGGATCGTACTCACCCATCCATGGTTCCTGCGCATGAGATCAGTCCAGGAGGCGACGTCCGAAGAGTCGGGTCCGGACCATCAGTAAGGTAGTTTCTATGAAACATAGAACTCCACCAAAAACATAATAAGTCCAGCATAGAGACTGCAATGTTACAAGCGCAGGTTTCTAGGTTCCCACCTAACCTCGGTCAGGTGGAGTACAATGGTTGCAGGGGAATTAGAGAGGGGAAGATGAGGGCTTTATAAATGTTTCACAGGCCCCCCGAGGGAAGCGAGTAGATGTTTCAATTCTTACTCCGGTCCGGACGAGAGCGTTGAGAACGCCTTGTCTGGATCACCTCCCTCAGGTCTTGCCTACCTCTCTTTGACCCGCGCCACCCTCTACCCCTACCCGCAGGCGGGGGAGGGGCACGAGCCGCGACACTAGCCTTCTGTGCCCATCTCTGATCCCCAGACGGAGATGGGCCAGGACCCCTGCGTTGTTCGGGCTCAGACCTGGACCTTCTTGGAATGAAGGATTTGAAGGCTGCTGAGCGCGCCTTCGCCTCCCTAAACTTCTCAACCACCGTCTCAACGGAGGTACCGAAAAGCTCGGAAGGCGAGACCGGAGCATCGAGCAGAAAGCCCTTCTCTTTCTTCCCGATATCTGCCAGGTTCACCCACAGATGTCTCTCCGTTACCACCATGGCCGCCATAGACCTGCCCATAGCAGTGGCGGCCTGCTTAGTGGCACGGAGAGCCAAATCTGTGGTGCGGCGGAGCTCAGCCACTTCATCAGGTGACAAGCCCTGACCCTTATCCAGGTCTTTCAGCAGATCAGCCTGAAGCACCGCCATCGTGTGCAACGAAGCGACAGCCTGACCTGCTGCTGCATATGCCTTGCCATTTAAGCGAGATGTTTCCTGAAGGGGCTTAGATGGCAAGGAGGGAGCCTTAAGAGAGGATGTCTCGCCCACGGAGATATAGCTGGCCAGCGTCTCTTCGACAGGGGGCATCCTCTCATAGCCGTTTTCACGCATCCCCTCCACGTTAGCATAACTAGTATGCTGATACCTGTGAATGCGTGCGGAAAATGGCTTTTTCCATTCCTTCTCAACCTCCGCATGGAGATCTGGAAGAAATGGGAGGCTCACTCGAGCTGGGCGGTTATGGCCAGAAAGATAACGCTCATCGAGACGACCCTGTGGCGCCACCATCTTGGCCCGCTTCCACGGCAAGTCAAGCCTCACCGTGGCGCGTTCCATAACCTCCAGTAACTCATCATACGCAGGGCAGAAGGATTGATCGGGCTCAGCCTCAGCTTCATCACCCTCAGACATCTCCTGCTCTTCCTGGGCATAACCCAGCAGAGCACCAGCCGCTGGATCAGATGATGTCAGTGAAATCGCATCATCATCATCCAGCCGCTCACCCTCGTTCGCGGCCGACGAGCGCGAGAGGGAAAGTCCCCTCTCTAACTCATCGGCCAGCTCCGCCTGCGAGCCCCACGAGATCATTCCCCTCCGTGCCTCGGCAACAGTGAGTCCTGAACCGTGGGAAGCAGACGGCTGCCCCTCCTTCCTCGAAAAGAGAGACAGACGAGAGCGGAGCTTTCTCATCGAGAAAAACTCACAGTGCACGCAGATCGCTCCCTCGAGAACATCGCGTGCGTGCTCCTCGCCCAAACAAAAGACGCAAAGATCATGTGTGTCATCAGGTGTCAAATAACGAGGACACGGATGCACACATCTCCTAAACGCCTTGCTAGTGCTCGCCATAGTAACAGTAAAAAGTCGTTCTTACCTTTTCTATAGTAGATTGCACGCTTCAAACAAAACAGTCATTGAAGACGAAGAAGAGGATGACGTATTTTCCCGGCGCCCCTTTATACTGTGGTTCGCGCCAGTAGTGACGTCATAGGCTGTCGCCGGCCAACAAGTGGTGTTTTTGTATGTATGCTTCAGACACGGGTCACGCTGACGACGTTCCCCATAGCGACCCCTAGAGGACGCAGTTCGAAGTTCCCTCGAAAGGGAACCAGTTGGCAGAAAATAATCAGATTTCCCCGTTTGTTTGACCAAGCTATGGATCACAGGTAATATTATGTTGTAAATAATGTTAATTTTCTTACACATACCGATCGTTTCGCTTCGTAAGACCTCAATAATCTCAATATATCATCAGGATCCATGATATTTTTGTGTTCCTTAATATGCTTTTTTATTCTTAAACATTTTCACCAATGGCGGTTTGCTGCTAGTCAGATGACATGTAGTTTCTCATTTCTTTTTTGTGCATTGTCGTTTCCTTTCCTCGCGTCTTACACCAGACGGGACAAAGTGCCCCTTGCAAATAATTTGTCCTTTAAACAGGAGAGTGTCAGGTGTAGACATATTAGACATTAATATTTTTGATCACTGGAGCTTCACTTCAAAGTGTCATCAGCTGTGCTGAAGGGATCTGCCCTTATGTTGTCGAAGTTTGGTTATTTAGAAAATTCATAATAAATATTAATAATGCAAGATGACCTGTCTAAATTTGTCAGTTTTATGGTTTATTTAAACTGAAAAGGTAAGAGGGAATTAACGGTTAAAGGTAAATTAAAATGATTACGTGGAGTAGAACCAGATCTTCTTACATTCAAACAAACTGTGAAGCTGTTATCCGTGGCAATGATATGGTTTGAGAAAGCTTTGAAAAAAGCATTTCTCAAACAAGCATTACATTACAATATTAATTAGGGTCACTTGGATTGTAAATGGACAGATATGTACCTATTTCATTACAACTTAAAGAAACAAGATTATTAACTTACTGAACCACGGGGGAGCCATTTGCCAAAGCCAATTAAATAGTTTGTTCAGCATTTGGAGCCACATAATGACTGCTAGGAGCTGGACAATAGCTAGCTGTTAATTCTGAAAGGGTAATGTATTGAGGGTTATTGGTTAGCTTGGCCTACTTTAAAATGATGTTAATTACATCACGTGTTTCACAAGACCCACTCAGGGTTAGATCCTGTTGAGCATAAGACATTTCAGTAAAGCACACATTAACAGGTATAACCTAAACATATTCTGAATGTTTCTGATTATATTTTGTTTTATATATAAAAATGAAGGACCTCCAAGTGGTTAATTGTTTATTGACATTTGCTAATGGATAGATTTTACTTTCCTGTTTCTTGCTTTATCTAGCCTATACATTTACATGGGCAACACACATAAAAAGTTGCACAAAAGTATGTGGAATGATTGGTTTTACTGTTTTCATGCTTTGCCTGGGTGTTAATGAACAAATGTTTGTTTGTTCAATAAATGTCCCTTGTCTGTATCGATTTAACTAAACAGGAAGCAACTGTAGTAACTGTAGATGTGAAAGGAAAGTCATAAAAGGTTATGATGCGTTACGGCAATAAAGTTTTACAGTTCTGTACTGTTCTGACTGAAACAGAAGCGGAGCCAGACAATGAGCTTGTATTACAGGATCTCTCCTCTTGAAAACAGCTTTGTATTCTTGGACCGTAAACTCTTGTACAAATTACTCCCAAAAGGTAACTCAATGTATTTATGAGATGTATTTATAATGACATGTATTCAAGACTCTTTACTGATCACAGTTTCAGGATTTTTAATTAATTATTTCTAATTTGGTATTATAGATTAATAGTGCCGAGTAGATTCTACTTGTAGTCTGGTACTGATTCCAAATTACATGACAAAAAATAGTAAAGTAATCTGTTACATTGCACATTTTAGGTAATATAATCAGATTACATTTAAATTACTTTTGACCTAACTGGTTTGTCACATTGATTTAAATAAGATAATCATGTAAAATAAGATTATTTTTATTTGTCACATACACAATTATATAGAGAGTATATAACCAGTAGTGAAATGTATTCTCTGCATTTAACCCATCCTAAGTGAACACACACCCTGAGCAGTGGGCAGCCATGTTACAGCGCCCGGGGAGCAGTTGGGGGTTCAGTGCCTTGCTCAAGGACACCTCAGTCGTGGTATTGAAAGGATACTCCAACAATCCCTGCCGGACCTGAGATTCAAACCCACAACCTTCCGCTTACAAGTCCGACTCGCTATCCATTAGGCCACGACTGCCATATTATATCATGTGCCATATTGATATAAAAATAGAAGGAATAAAAAGAAAATACATTCTATTTGTTGTTATCAACAACTTGAAGAGCATTAAATATTGATTTTCCAAACTGGGGTTCTTGAGGGAACTGCAGGGACTAGGGAGTGTAATGGAAAGCTAATAATTAATTAAATCCTAAAAATGTAACATTAAAATAAACGATTTTAAAATAACAATAATCAAAATAAAACTCTTAAAGGTGAAAAAGGTGAAATAATGTATTTGTTTATCTGCATGTCATGTGACAATTAACCAACATCAGAGAACCTTGAACATGCAAATGTGTTACTTGATTATTAAATATTTTAGTATACAACCCCAAATCAGAAAAAGTTGGGACAGTATGGAAAACGCAAATGAAAAAAGAAAGTAGTGATTTCTAAATTTACTTTGACTTGTATTTCATTGCAGACAATATGAACACAAAATATTTCATGTTTTGTCTGGTCAACTTCATGTCATTTGTAAATATACATCCTTTCCTGTCATTCAGACCTGCAACACATTCCAAACAAAGTTGGGACAGGAGCAATTTAGGGCTAGTAATGAGGTAAATTGGTTAAATAATGATGTGATTTGAAACAGTTGATGTCAACAGGTGATTGCAATTATGATTTGGTACAAAAGCAGCATCCAAGAAAGGTCTAGTCCTTTAGGAGCAAAGATGGGCCGAGGATCGCCAGTTTGCCAACAAATATGTGAGAAAATTATTGAAATGTTTAAAAACAATGTTCCTCAAAGAAAGATAGGAAGAGATTTGGATATTTCACCTTCAACAGTGCATAACATAATTAAAAGATTCAAGGAATCTGGAGGAATTTCAGTGCGTAAAGGACAAGGGCGCAAGCCTAAGCTGAACAACCGTGATCTCCGATCCCTCAGGCGGCACTGCATCAAGAATCGTCATTCATCTATAAGCGATATCACCACATGGGCTCAGGACTACTTTGGCAAACCTTTGTCAAGTACCACAATACGTAGTTACATCCACAAATGCCAGTTAAAACTGTACTGTGCCAAAAGGAAGCCCTATGTTAACAGTGTCCAGAAGCGCCGTCGACTTCTCTGGGCTCGGAGGCATCTGGGATGGACCATCACACAGTGGAAACGTGTACTGTGGTCAGATGAATCAGTATTTCAGGTAGTTTTTGGGAGGAATGGACGCCGTGTGCTCCGGACCAAAGAAGAAAAGGATCATCCAGACTGTTACCAGCAACAAGTCCAAAAGCCAGGGTCTGTCATGGTATGGGGTTGTGTCAGTGCCCTTGGCAAAGGTAACTTGCACTTCTGTGATGGCACCATTAATGCTGAAAAGTACATAGAGATTTTGGAGCACAATATGCTGCCTTCAAGAAGACATCTTTTCCAGGGTCGTCCATGCATATTTCAACAAGACAATGCAAAACCACATTCTGCACACATTACAAAGTCCTGGCTGCGGAGGAAGAGGGTACGGGTACTTGACTGGCCTGCCTGCAGTCCCGACCTGTCTCCAATAGAGAATGTGTGGCGCATTTTGAAGCGCAAAATGCGACAACGAAGACCCCGTACTGTTGCCCACCTTAAGACTTGTTTGCAGGAAGCATGGGACAAAATTACACCTGAAACACTTCATCACTTGGTGTCTTCAGTCCCTAAACGTCTTTTAAGTGTTGTGAAAAGGAATGGCAACATTACAAAGTGGTAAATGCTTTACTGTCCCAACTTTTTTTGGAATGTGTTGCAGGTCTGAATGACAGGAAAGGATGTATATTTACAAATGACATGAAGTTGACCAGACAAAACATGAAATATTTTGTGTTCATATTGTCTGCAATGAAATACAAGTCAAAGTAAATTTAGAAATCACTACTTTCTTTTTTTATTTGCGTTTTCCATACTGTCCCAACTTTTTCTGATTTGGGGTTGTATATTAGGTGAAAGAGGTTAAACTGACAAAAAATCTGGGAATCTCTGCGTTACATGTAAATAAGAAATAACATAAATTTGTGCATTTTAATGTGTTTGAAAGATAATGGTAATAACCCACTGAGTCATAATTCAAACGAAAATTATTGTCAGTATATTTCAGTAGATCAGTAGTTGTTGAAATGTTGAGAAAACACTTCTTAAACTGAAATCAAATCCAGTGGTCAAATGCTGCGTGACCTCTTAATTTTCTGTGCATTTATAGCCACATTTGTGTGAATGTCCACAAAACTGAACACTTTCTGGATGTATAAGCAGTAGGGTAATTTAGAGAGGAATATTTAAAAGATGGAAAAGAAAAATCAATTGAGAATGTGGAGAATCAATCATTTTTTAATAATAGTATGAAATCATATAATCAATGTAACGTAACGTAAAGTAGCCTAACTCTGATTACACTTAATTTAAAATGAAATATAATCTAATTACAAGCTTACTTAATTTTTATATTACATAAACCTGATTAAATGTAATCACGTAGTACCTAGCACTAGATTAATAAGAGTTTACATGTCCATATATAGGGGGTGGTACAACGGGGCTAAAGGTGCCTCGGGGTAAAAGGCTCCTTTGATATTATTTTCATCTAAAACACTAGATGGCTCTAAAACGTGACGTAGCACTTTCCAAAGCATCCGCTTTTCAAGATGCACGTGTTTATTTGTCTGATACTTGATCTAATATTTTATGTTTTTAAAATGTTGTAGATTTAAGTAGCAAATGAGAATCGCTAAAATAAATGCATATATTTTAAGACAAAGGTCTTTATGATTTCCAGTTTTGTTTAAGATAATTAAAGCTACAGTTTTTAAATAACTAAAGAATATGTAAAAGTATGGTATTTGGGGTAAAAAGCGTCTCTGCTGTTGGGGCTAAAGGCACACAGTAATTAACATGATAATTAATAGATCGCTGACTTTTCCATTTGTTGACATGACATGGTTAGATTTAGATGGTAAATCATATATTATGTTGGGTGTCCATATTAGAGATAATCACCATGTTTAGAGTGAAACCATCATATTTAAAAACATGATATTAATCATATCATATAATAAAATATCATTTGTTGTGACTACTGTAAATATATTTTCAATTATTATTGGATCTCCTTCAATACTTTCAGAATCTTTACTTATTAAAATGATTTTGTTTCTGTATTTTAAAATATATTTTTTATATTAACATTTTAATGACAGTAGCTATATTTATTGATTTTTTTAAATGTATTTATTAAGCAGAAAACAGTACAAACTTTGCTAAAGTGATTGTTTTGAACAAGTATTAACTTAGACATTATTAAACAAAACATTATTTTAGCTGAAGTATTTGTATCAATACCATTTTTAAACAAAATAAACAACTTGAATGATTTATTTTCACACAAAATCTGTTGCTCCATTAATGTTCAATACAACGTATATATATATTTTTCTGCAATTCTACATTTTAGGCGCAGTGAATAGCACATGTCTTCTTAAGGTGGGCCTTTAGCCCCGTTGTACCCTATATATATATATATATATATAGGCTAATGTATAAATCATTTTTTATGTCAACTTAAATGATCTTTTATTCCATTGCAGAGTCAAGACGTAGCGTCATCATAACGTTCGTCTTATCAATAGGCGAAATTTACTAAATGATCAGTGTTGGGCAGTAACTAGTTACTGTAATAATATTACTTTTTGCAGTAACTAGTAGTGTAACTAATTACTAATAAGATTTCAGTAATAATATTACAGTTACCATCCATAAAACAGCTTAGTTACTTAGTTACTTTTGATGCCTCAACCCGCTGATTTAAAATCCAACAATCAAATAATTTCTAGATTTATTTTCATAATTTTCACGACTTGCACATGATCTGAGCACTGTTGTGTAAGTTGTGGCTTTACTTTACTCTGGCATTACATCCCTCTGATCAGCATGTGCTACATTATATTACTATAATTAAAAATATAGTAATAAACAGAAAATTAAACAGTTTCTTACAAACTTATGTGATTTCATAAAATACATAATCAATATAATTGTATATGGGAAACAGAGAAATTACAATTAGCTTCAAGCTACACATGACAGTTAATGAGATTAATACAACATGTTTGTAATAACTTCTGACTGCGATCCAATGTGGATTTTGGTCAAATGATGAGGCAGAAATATGTGGCTAGTAACATTCTAGAAGAATTTTATGTGGCAGTTACAACTTCTGTGGGGCGTGAAGAAACAGTAATGTAACTAGTAGTGTAACTAATTACTGTTGCCAGAAAGTAATAAGTAAAGTAACAATATTACTTTTGAAAGGAGTAACTAGTAATGAGTAATATATTACATTCTTTGAGTAACTAGCCCAACACTGTAAATGAGAATCAATGCAGAGCTATGGTCTAACAACACAAATCATGCATTAGTAGCCTAATGTTTAACTAGAGTGACTTCACTCGCGATACCTGTAGCTTGTTTGTTTCTGTTGCACGCTGGGGTGGCCGCCTGTATTTGAGATGTTGGCGGGCGTATGGCGCTTTTTATGACTAAAACCCATAAGTGAAGGTTATTATTCTTGATGCTGTAATCGCTATTAATTACATTCGATTAGTATAAATTCATTGCATGATGTATGCTACATCCCAAATTTAATTTGTTTTATGCATCAGTTAATGAAGACAGTGATCGACCATCTTAACATTGCTCTCTTTCTGTTAATTCAATTATTCAAATGGGATTAAACTACATAGCAGGAAACATGTAGACAAGATATTTTTGTATGATAATGTATACAGATTTTGGGGCATGATCTGGGAGAAAATGTCGAAAATTTAACTCGTAAAGGGCCATTTTTACACGTTCCTTAACAAAAGTCACGAAGATAAGTACTGAATTAATATGAAGGATTTTTTTTAATAAAGGTTTTTACCTGTCTTTTCAATTTTGCATTGCACTGAGTTGTGTTTCAGAGTTAAACAAACAGTGACTGTATAGGCCTACACTAAGTCGGTATTGCAAAATAAACAAATTGACTGATAAAATAGATTTTTTTTGCAGTTTGCTTGCTGTAAACGAACGCGTAAAAGTGACAGTTCCACAGCATCACAACAACGCATTTTTGTAAAGAACATGAGAGAAGTTGTTGTCATAGGAATGTCGTGGAGTTTGATTGTCGCTTACTGCGATGTGCTTTCCTTCCTTTGCTCTGGAACTTCTAGCTTGAAATCCTCTTTTAGGCAGTTTTTGATATCAAGTTTGATCTGGATAGACGCAGTGAGTCGGTTGAAATGAAGCTCTTTCTCCGTCCTTGATCAGATTCTGGGTTGGAATCACAATAAAATGAGCGACACTGGTGTTAAACGTCACATACAGAAGTATAAGTCACATAGAATATTATATATATAATATGTTACTGTTAATAGGCCTATTTCTTCCTGTTGTTTAACAAACAGAATCTATAGGCATGAGAACATATCTGAATGGTTTTAAAAACTACGGTGGATAAAAGAATGGTTGTAATAAATTATTTGTCAAATTAAGTCACTTTTACTAATGTTGGAGAAAGTGTTTAAAGTCTGGCACTAATAAACATATAGTCCATACATTTATATATTATCATAGCCTATTAAATATTGATATTATAAAACAACGAATTGTGTCCTTGATACCTAACAGGTATAGGCCTATCATTGCATGATGATTTGAACAGTTTGATTATTTATTACACTGTCATAAATTTAGTCTTGACAGTGTTAGCGGCTTTACGAGCAACTGATGGCTGTTATTATATTTATTGCTATTTCCGAATAAGGTCTATAAAACACAAAACAATGAATGAACTACAGCTAGAGGGAAGACAAAACGACAACGAACACGCAGAGAAAAGTGAAACAGCAACTCCTCTGCTAAACTTTTTGACATACATTGAAATACTGCGTTAGTTTTTCGTAGACCACATAAACACGTGCACCATTGCATATGTATTATTATTATTAGCTTATTAGTTTTATTTGAGGTTTTTAATCCTAAATGATCTGAATACAAGACTTGTGTATACGTGCAAGTATAATCATAAAATGGGTTGCATCTGGATCTTAATAATGTAAACTCGGTATTTAGTAAGATCGTGTTGGGAGTGAAGGGTGCCGGGAGGAAAAGCGGCCGACAGCGGCATCTGCTGTTAAATATAATCATGGACAGCCGATAAATCGACATAACAATTCAAACTTACCATGAGACGTTTTTGCCTTCATTTTCAGACATTTTATGAGAGGAAATGAAAAAGAGTTATTTAAACAGCATGGGACAACAAAGCAACTGTCATACCAAAGCCACACAAAGACAGTATCAAATATAGCGTCTTACAGTAATTTCACAATTATTTTTCGTGGTGATTTCGTTGAATAGCCTACAGTGATGTCGTTTGTATAAGATATCAAAAAATAAATGTGTCATTTCTAACCTTGATATCTGTTAATACCTACTGCAGTGAAAGGACAGCAAAAACAAATGAGCAATATCCTCTTTTCAAAGATTAGAAATACCGATGTGCCAACTAACCACGTTATCTTGTTTAATGCTTAAGGCAAAATGTAGGCCTATTAAGTCAAATGAATTTGTCCTGTTTTATGTTTTTCTTTTTTTTTTACTTTGCATGCTGTAGCCTAAATAAAGTTTATTTTTGTGTACATGTATTTTATGAAACAAATTAAAATCTCTCCGTTCCAATTTAACGTTATAAATTAAACAATTTAACGTTCTATTTTTTAATATTATTAACCAGCATCAGTTTTGTGATGAGTTATGAGTGGACAAAATGTTACATCATTATTATTATTATTACTACAAGATTGAGAACACAGAGATCAAAAAAATCTTCTCAGTACGATCTCATTGTGCAATTAATTAATAGGCCTTAATTGTTCTGAAGGCAGATGTCTATAGCATCTATGTCGATTCCAACCTCACCTGTAATTTAGAGGGTTTCTGGTGTTGTCGTTTTTAATGTTTTTTTTTTTTTTGTTTTTACCAATTATGCGACTTGACTTGATTGAAAAATTAACAGGAAATGAAGTACTGTTGTTATATTCATCACAAATTTATTGACGATTTATTTGCGTTATTTTCAAACATTGTATTTATTACGTTAGCTCCAAAATGTGAAAAATGATCTGAGAATACGTTTTTAACACCGTATGGTTTCTACAGAACGTAGCACAAAGAAAAGAAATGCATAAAACAGTATTTTGTTTTTTCCCCCCCAAAGCTACACAAATGTTCATCAAAAAGTATTTGGATCTAATATATTTACAAACATTTACAATGCATTTAATGTATCTGTTTTACAGTTTATGATACACAATACATTATTGTAGCGCAATATTTGACATTTCCTGTACTTATTTGGTCAAATGCATCCACAGCCTCTTATATGCAATTCTCAGTTTTCAAGATATCCGAATAAATAAGATTCTTTTAGAATATCCCAAGAGCAAATCAAAATACACTGAAGAAAAAGATGTTGTATAGCTGTCTGTTTTTAACAGTCTATGTAAGAATGTCATTTCTGGAAATAAACATGTTTCCACAGTTTTGGGGAAAAGGAGAGGCACGCATTGCATCTAATTGAAAGATAACAGTTTTTGGTGTTAAACTGTGCAAATGATGAAAGTTCGATAGGTAGCCTAGTTGTCATGAAGTAGAACATTATTTCAGATTGAATGCTGACCCAAGGTGTTAAGGCCGTCAGTATGCTCTTTTTTTCTTCCTGTTTCCCCTTCTTCTTCTTTGTCCGTGTCCTGGCCAGCTCCTACCGAGCCACTGTCATTGAGGGTGGATGTGAGATTGCTCTCCTTCTTCCACTTCATGCGGCGGTTCTGAAACCAAATTTTAATCTGGCGTTCCGACAGACACAACGCATTGGCAATCTCTATTCGTCTGCGTCTTGTCAAATAACGATTGTAATGGAATTCCTTCTCTAGTTCTAAAGTTTGGTATCTCGAATAGATTTGGCGACCTCGCCGTCTGTCAGACCCATAGCCAACTCCTGTTAGGAAAGAGATGGTTTGGTTAAAGTCAGGAAAAAGGCTCCAAAAATTTAAGCTCCAAGTTTACATTGGCTAATAAAATTTTAAAGACAGATGACATAATCTCACATTATATTCATCATGCTAAACATTAGTTCTCTATTCCCTTCCACTAAGTAGGCTAGATATAGCCTATTTAAACTTCTCGGAGAATGATCTTCTACATTTATGTATTCTCTATTGAATGGATTTGTTTGGCAAAGCGTTTGTTCCAGCCGAATGGATTTTCTCTAAGCACAAAGCGCTTTTAGATCAGGTCAACAAGGCATTTCGTCAGTGCTTTATGGGGTGATAAAACCTGGGTTTCCCAGTCACCCCTTACTAAAGCCATCTTTTTTGTTTCTATAGGCTACTCACCACTGTGCGAGTTCATCCGCTGCATCCACGGATATATTTGAATACTTCCTTTTGGTTCCTGAGACAGAGTCTTGCCTTGGTCTGAAGCGTAATCCTGGGTCAGTGAACCCTGTGTTTGCCCAAGGCTTTGTCTACAACTTGGAAGCACATCCTTGTCCTGGTAGAACACATTTGATCCATACTCGTACGGTCCTCGGCTGGACCCGAACATAACGTTGTCTTGTGTTGAATAGAACGGATTGGAGTATATCCGGTTCGGGGCCACGGCAGCGCCATATGGAGAGAAGTGTCGCACCGGGTCATAGTTTGTCGAGCTGAGTGTAACGTTGGGCAGAACCTCTTGACCGCCGTTTAAATGGCATGAGAGCGACGGGTTCGTAAAATAGGAATTCATACCTTCTTTCCTCAAAACACACACACATAGGCTATACACGCCTTTTCTCTCACTCCTTCCCTTGATCTCTCTATACTCGCGCTTTCTTTTTTCTCACGTATTCGTGTCTTTAATCACAAGTATTGTATAAATAGGCCTACTTTTTAATTTATTTCAGGATAACCGGCAGAGAATATGTACGCAGCCTAATGCTTCCAAATCCTCGTTAAAAGATGGGCGAGATGACAATGTCAGTTGACCACTTATCTTCCAATAAAAAAACTGGAAGCATCAATAAAATTGCGAAAATAAGACTGGTTTTCTTTGCCCTGTTACAGCAACGTGCAGAACATAACGCATGCACACCCCCTTATATTGAGATATTAGATTATTGATTCTCTCTCTCTCTCTCTCTCTCTCTCTCTCTAGTTCGCTTAGAGTAAAAGTTGAGCTATATATATAGGCCTATATATACACATATACATACATTTATATTTCCCTAAACATAAAGTAAAGCAATTTGAGGGTTACTTAGTTGTACAAATAAGCACAAATCACTGGTAGACTATTTATCTTTTTTTCTGTCTTTTTTTGGCTCGTCAGAGTAATGTCCTGTAATACAGAATTATGTTTACAAGCCCCAACCCCTATAGCATTAAGGTTTAGTAATAAAATTAGGTAAATTAGCCCTAGTTTATTGGTTAGGTTAAATAATCGATTCTCCTAACGATGTCGTCTAATTACGTCAGGAGTGCAAGCTTGGTTGTTATTCATTTTATTTGGTTTGTATTTAAATAATTTGAAATAATGAAGGTTATGGAACAGAGATACAATAGCCTCTTCACACGCTACATGTGTGATATTGATTTGGACCATATGATGTGAATTTTGGCCTACAAAGTGTTTTTAAAACTTTCAAAACATATTTCTTGTGGCTGAGTGATCCATTGGGACAATTTCTCGACTGTATTTTACAACCATACCAAGTAGTAGGATGGATTATTAAATCGATTAAACTTAGATATAAGAACAAACCAAAGTTTGTATCGTTTTCTCAAGCCGTCTTGTATTTTGCACTCGGCTAAACCTGTATAGGCCTACATGGAAAATAGATGCGTTTCATGGATAAAAATTTATATTAAATTTGCATTTTTGTTATTTTAGCCAGTTTACTTCTCTGACAACTGTAAATTCACCAATATGGTAAATCGGATAAATCAATTAATTAATCCACTATATCAGGTGAAAACAAATGTAGGCTACATTCAATTTTCGACTTGCAGGTTCGCTTAAATGAATGCTTCTTTCACCCTTTGCTTAGAGAGATGCTTAAAAGAGGGGGTGGTTTATGGTTTTACTGCAAAGAAATTCCGTAATACCTGTGCGAACTGAAAGTCGTAAAAGCAGACAAATGACAGTTTCTGTTGGAATGACTTTAGCAATCTACACATGACACAAAATTGTCCTTTTTTTTTTTAGGAAGCACGTGGAAGTCTTGAATAAGTCCATGGAAGTCTTGTCCGAAGGGAAAGTCCTGTTTTTACACTGTAAAATTAGGCCTACACACACACACACACACACACACACACACACACACACACACACACACACACACAAAATCTCTTGAAAAAAAAAATCATGTTACGTTCAGCTACTTTAATGACGCATTATAAAAGGCACAGGATATCTTGCATTTTAAGTTGTTTTATTTGTTTCAGCCCACAGCCATTCTGCTGTTTCCACATTGCAGCTAGTTATAATCGAATAGGTCGTCGCTCTTGAATGATTTCTTATAGCTGTTTTTCCAGAATGATTCTAATGACGTTACATTCAGGGCCGTTTTAACCATTGGGCTAGGCGGGGCTGAAGCCCCGGGGCCCGAGCAAGGAGGGGGCCCGTGATTGGCTGTGGGGTAGATTGACTGGCGCGCCGATCGCCAAAGCCACCACGCCCCCCTCATATTAGCGCTGTTATTTAGTTGAGCTTTTCCGTAAATTCCATGCATTAGCATTCGAGATTGAAGCGTAAAGTCTGAATTTGGTTTACCAATCAAATGCATTTATTCTGAATTTGACTGTTGCACGTATCTAGGTGATCGCTGCCCAGTATGTCTCCATTCACCTCCACTCTTCACTTCGTTCTGGAGTAATATGGAAATGGTCGCTCAAAGAACAATATTCGATATGTAAAAATGTCAGCAATTCTGAGAGAGAGGGGCTCAAAAAATGAAAAACTCCAAATACGAAGAACAGAAAAAAAAAAAAAAGTTAGTAAAATCCCCAGCAATCGGGTTATTTTACAAGCTAATGATGAAGTGGAAGTTGTTGGAACAGTGAGTGGACCGCGCACAGCAGTCCACTTTTTATTCTGCGCAGAGCAAAGAAAAACAGCATCATCGTCCACACAGATTTTAGGTTTGTTTGATTATTAACTGGATAAACAGTATATTGGTTTTGTGTTTGAACAAACTCTATATAAGCTATTCATTTAAGGGTTGGGAGATAATCCGGTAGAAATATATCAATCGTTTTGCGCATCAAGATGTAGGCTAAGCTTATCATTTAAACGCGTTTTAGCAGGTTTTAAAACAAACAGTTTAAACTGTTAATGAACATTGAGCAGTGGGGCAGAATTCATTCTGGTAAATGAGTGCATTAGGACGGTTTCAGCCTGATTTCACCTGCTCGTACTGGCTGACTAAACGTTTCGCTCCTTGTTGTGCTTAAACGTTCAAATACACAGTTATGTGTAAAAAAAATCTCGTCTTTGCGAGTATCCTCGTAAACACAGTTATTTGTGTCTTAAATGAACGTTAATATTTAAAGATAAAGCATGTGTAGTAGTGTTAGATATGAGATCCTGGATATGATGAGATCTTAAAAGGATAGTTCATCCAAAAATGAATCATGAATCATTATTGTGATGGGGGGCCCTGCAGTAAGTCATAGCCCCGGGGCCCAGTGCAGTCTTAATGCGGCCCTGGTGACATTAATGACCATGTGAATTTCATAAAAGCCGTTGTTGAATAAAGCTATAATCAAAGCCGTCTTCGATGATTTCGAGTGACCGTTGCTTTTTACAAAGGGGTTAATTTTGTTTAGCCTATTGCATTGTGATCAAAACGGGATGTTGTTTTATATGACAACATGTAAAACAAACAGCAATATAGGCCTATCACAAAATTTGCCACTGGCTCTCAAAGTGTAAAATAAATTGCAATTATTGAAATAAAGACACGTGGAGTGCATTTGTGCAGGGAAGTGTTTTATTGCAGTTCGACTGCTTCGAATATACAATAAAGAATATTAATTCCAGAAATATTTGGTAAAAAAGTACGTAATATAACATGTATTTATCTAACATTGGCAAATGAGAAAAAGAACAACCATGTAATTTGCATTACGTGACACAAATGATGTAAAAACAACAACAACAACAATAATAATAAAATAATAAGAAAAAGAAGAATGCTTGATTGTTATAGTTGTCTATTTCCATTATTTTTAAAATGACAGGAAAATAAATGTTACATTATGCTACAGAATTACTAAAATAATAGCCTACGTGATCTTATTAAAATTAATTATTTATAACCAATTATTAGTTATTATAGGGTACAACGGGGCTAAAGGCCCACCTTAAAAAAAAATCGCTATTCACTGCGCCTAAGATGTATAATTGCAGAAAATAATATATACGTTGTATTGAACATTAATGGAGCAACAGATTTTGTGTGAAAATAAACCATTTAAGTTGTTATTTTGTTTAAAAATCTTATAAATGTATGAGGTGGCAAGAGAGGCCTTTTACCCCAAACACGGTATTGATACAAATACTTCAGCTAAAATAATGTCTAATTAATACTTGTTCAAAACAATCACTTTAGCAACGTTTGTACTATTTTCTGCTTATTTTGAAAAATAAAATAATTAATTTTTGTTCAATAAATACACTGTCATTAAAATATGTTAATATAAAAAATATATTTTAAAATATTATTTGAAAGTATTGAAGGAGATCCAATAATAATTGAATATATATTTACAGTAGTAACAACAAATGATATTTTATTATATGATATGATTAATATCATGTTTTTAAATATGATGGTTTCATTCTAAACATGGTGATTATCTCTAATATGGACACCCAACATAATATATGATTTACCATCTAAATCTAACCATGTCATGTCAACAAATGGAAAAGTCAGCGATCTATTAATTATCATGTTAATTACTGTGTGCCTTTAGCCCCAACAGCAGAGACGCTTTTTACCCCAAATACCATACTTTTACATATACTTTCGTTATTTAAAAACTGTAGCTTTAATTATCTTAAACAAAACTGAAAATCATAAAGAAGACCTTTGTCTTAAAATATATGCATTTATTTTAGCAATTTTCATTTGCTACTTAAATCTACAACATTTTAAAAAACATAAAATATTAGATCAAGAAAGCACAGAATCAACTTTCCACTGCTGCGCGCGATCGTGTCAAAGATCAGATAAATATACATGTGCATCTTAAAAAGCAAATGTTTTGGAAAGTGCTACGCCATGTTTTTGTGCCATCTAGTGGTTTAGATGAAAATAATATCAAAGGCGCCTTACTGCAGAACACAAGATCAAAGGGGCGTGGTTGGATCTAGATCCAACTCCTCCCACCTTACATATACCTAAACCTACCATCTCCACCCCCTAGATGTGGATCCAACCCCGCCCCTGGATCTCTGTTCTGCAGTGAGGGGCTACTGCCTTTTACTCCGGGTCGCCTTTAGCCCCGTTGTACCCTACAACTTAAACCATTTCTTTAATCCAGAACACAGATTTGTTCTTGTTCCAAATAGCGCAGCTTCCATTCTACTTCCTTCAGGTGACACTTTGACCTTATTTCAGGCGCCTGCGCATATATTGTTGTTTTCGTTCAACATTTGGTGTCGTCATTCACTTTTTAATAAAACGTAAATTCGTCCCCCGCGATTTTTTGGCCAAGTCAAGTCAAGTGTGTTCATAGAGGTTTCATGCGCCAATGCGAATAAATCTAGATTTAAATCCGAAAAGACACGATATTGTCGGACCTGACGTTTTATTCTTATCCAAAACAACTAGATGCAATGATACATATCTACAGGTGCGTCTCAATAAATTAGAATGTCGTGGAAAAGTTCATTTATTTCAGTAATTCAACTCAAATTGTGAAACTCGTGTATTAAATAAATTCAATGCACACAGACTGAAGTAGTTTAAGTCTTTGGTTCTTTTAATTGTGATGATTTAGGCTCACATTCAACACAAACCCACCAATTCACTATCTCAACAAATTAGAATATGGTGACATGCCAATCAGCTAATCAACTCAAAACACCTGCAAAGGTTTCCTGAGCCTTCAAAATGGTCTCTCAGTTTGGTTCACTAGGCTACACAATCATGGGGAAGACTGCTGATCTGACAGTTGTCCAGAAGACAATCATTGACACCCTTCACAAGGAGGGTAAACTAGGGATGTGCCGAACGAAGCTTCTGAAGCAGTGAGGCTTTTACAACAAACTGCATTGATGCTTCGAAGCTTTTGACACAGTTCTCTACTCCGCCATCTGGTGGTCAATAAAATTACTACACCAACTGTCATTCAGATGATTTGTTCGTTGGGATGTCATTGTAAGGTTTATTTGTATATTAATGAACATATGTCATTAGCAAGATGGTGGCGCGCGTGTGTGTAGTAATAGAGTTTCAAAATATCATTGTTTTTTGCACTATACAATGACAATAAAGACTTTCTGTTCTTCATATACTCACATCAAACTTGTGTATTTTTATTAACAATAATACACCTCGTAAAGATAAAAAAATACATGCATATAGGCATGACATGATGGATATAGTTATTATATTTATATATATGGATCGCGGGTATAGTACAGCGCAATCAATGTGCTTTGTTTGAGCCCGGCGTGAAGTGTCAGTGACGTAATGAAGCTTCGTTTTCACAGGTCACATGATATTTCAAGCAATGCTCCGGAACACTTTTTCAAAGCACTAGTGTGTCGAAAACTCGAGACGTGTGTCGACACTAGGTGTCGATCTACTCATCCCTAGGGTAAGCCACAAACATTCATTGCCAAAGAAGCTGGCTGTTCACAGAGTGCTGTATCCAAGCATGTTAACAGGAAGTTGAGTGGAATGAAAAAGTGTGAAAGAAAAAGATGCACAACCAACCGAGAGAACCGCAGCCTTTGTAGACAATCAGGATTGTCAAGCAAAATCGATTCAAGAATTTGGGTGAACTTCACAAGGAATGGACTGAGGCTGGGGTCAAGGCATCAAGAGCCACCACACACAGGCATGTCAAGGAATTTGGCTACAGTTGTTGTATTCCTCTTGTTAAGCCACTCCTGAACCACAAACAACGTCAGAGGCGTCTTACCTGGGCTAAGGAGAAGAAGAACTGGACTTTTGCCCAGTGGTCCAAAGTCCTCTTTTCAGATGAGAGCAAGTTTTGTATTTCATTTGGAAACCAAGGTCCTAGAGTCTGGAGGAAGGGTGGAGAAGCTCATCGCCCAAGTTGCATGAAGTCCAGTGTTAAGTTTCCACAGTCTGTGATGATTTGGGGTTCAATGTCATCTGCTGGTGTTGGTCCATTGTGTTTTTTGAAAACCAACGTCACTGTACCCGTTTAGCAAGAAATTTTGGAGCACTTCATGCTTCCTTCTGCTGACTAGCTTTTTAAAGATGCTGATTTCAATTAGGGTTCAATTGGGTTCAATTACCCTGGGAATTGAACCCACGACCTTTTGCGCACACTTGGCGAATAATAAAGCTGATTCTGATTTAATTTTCCAGCAGGATTTGGCACCTTCCAACACTGCCAAAAGCACCAAAAGTTGGTTAAATGACCATGGTGTTGGTGTGCTTGACTGGCCAGCAAACTCACCAGACCTGAACCTCATAGAGAATCTATGGGGTATTGTCAAGAGGAAAATGAGAAACAAGAGACCAAAAAATGCAGATGAGCTGAAGGCCACTGTCAAAGAAACCTGGGCTTCCATACCACCTCAGCAGTGCCACAAACTGATCACCTCCATGCCACGCCGAATTGAGGCAGTAATTAAAGCAAAAGGAGCCCCTACCAAGTATTGAGTACATATACAGTAAATGAACATACTTTCCAGAAGGCCAACAATTCACTAAAAATGTTTTTTTATTGGTCTTATGAAGTATTCTAATTTGTTGAGATAGTGAATTGGTGGGTTTTTGTTAAATGTGAGCCTAAATCATCACAATTAAAAGAACCAAAGACTTAAACTACTTCAGTCTGTGTGCATTGAATTTATTTAATACATGAGTTTCACAATTTACATTTATGCATTTAGCAGACGCTTTTATACAAAGCGACTTACAGTGCATTCAGGCTATACATTTTTTTTTTTATCAGTATGTGTGTTCCTTGGGAATTGAACCCACAACCTTTTGTGCTGCTAACGCAATGCTCTACCACTGAGCCACAGGAACACATTATTATTATTAGTAGTATTAGTATTATCATCATCAATATTTAAAACAGTCGAGTACATTTTTTTTTCTGGATTCTTTGATGAATGAAAGATCCAAAGATCAGCTTTTATCTGAAGTAAAACAGCTTTTGTAACATTATACAATATACCATTCAAAAGATTGGTGTCAGTCTAATTTTTTTGTTTTGTTTTTTGGGAAAGAACTTATAGAAATTAATACTTTTATTTAGCAAGGATGCTTTAAATTGATCAAAAATGATGATAACGACATTTATAATGTTACAAAAGATTTCTATTTCAGATAAATGCTGTTCTTCTGAACTTTCTATTCACCAAATAAACCTGAAAAAAAATTGTACTCAGCTGTTTTCAACATAATAATAATAATAAATGTATTTTGAGCAGCAAATCTGAATATTTGAATGATTTCTGAACGATCATGCGACTGGAGTAATGATGCTGAAAATTCAGCTTTGATCACAGGAATAAATTACATTTTAAAATATATTCAAACAGAAAACAGTTTTCAGAATATTTCTGCTTTTGCTGTATTTTGGATCAAATTAATGCAGGCTTGGTGAGCAGAAGAGACTTCTTTAAAAAAAAAAAAAATCTTACTGTTCAAAAACTTTTGAATGGTAGTGTATGTATATATGATATACACCACATGTATATATATATGTGGTATATATATGTGGTGGTGGGCCGCCTGGACCAAAAAATGCCAGGGCCGATTTTTTGTCCCAGTCCAGCCCTGTATATAGCAGTGGTTTATTTAGCCTATACCGAATTCTACTTTGTGTACCATGATGTACACATTTTATATTATTTGCAGGGCAACTTCTGACCATTGTGGTGCCCTAGGTCACTCAGGTCGCTTTATTTCTGTATTATTCATACTGTGATACCCATGCCCATATCTTTACTCTGCTTGGTAATGGGCCTGGTTACGACATATCAAGCAACGAGAACTTAATTTGTATGGTTTTAGTACATATTTTTAAATGATAACTTTACTGGTTAACATGTAGGTGAGTTCTTCCAAACCAAGGCAGAGTATACCCAACACTTCACTTTTTGCATGTATAATTAATCAAGCTTGATTCAATTAATGAGCTCAGAGGTAGAAACTTCAAGACATGAAATGGTTGTGTCAGATAAAAAGGTCATCCAAAATGTGTCCTGGTCTGATGTTAGAGTATCTGTGGTGTGAGCATTGTAAAGAAGGGATTGCCAACATAGTTCAACAATTTGGTGTTTTCAAGATCCAACCAGGGGCAAATTTCGTGATTTGGGGTCCCTTGACAAATTATGGGCATGGGCTTCTATTTAATTTAATTGCACACATTTAGCTTGTTTATCTTGGAGCTTCTTTTACTGTATCTGTATTGCTTGCTGCTATAATCAGCAAGCTGTAAGAAGCTAGTTTATTTTCTACAATGAGTCTGTTCAGTGTATATACAACAGTCAGAATAAAAATAATTTAATATTGACCATGGCAGCGTGTGCCTGGATACTTTATGTCTGTAATCTCATTCTTAATCTTACTGAACCTGTAGATTAACTGTGTACTTAGCTACTGATTTGAACGTAGTTAGAAAAGAATCATGGTTTTGACATGGGAGGGTAGTGACATCTAGTGTTCATTTTAAATAGCCTCAAAGGATTGGGATGTAGGCCTGTTAATGACAACTTAATGTATTTTTTAGCTTCTGTCTGCTATGGGATTTATTGTTTTCTGTTAATTTACATTATAAATATAAATTTGGATAGAATTATATAAGTTGTATTTATATATTTCTACTCAGTAAACTCACACACATCTTGAAACCAGGGCGGTACTGGAGTTAAAATTGGGCCTTGGACAAATCCAGCCAACTGGCCCACAAGTTCAAAGATATAACAACAAATAATTATAGATATTATTGAATGTAGGCCTACTGCAAATAACTTATGCTATTTAACTGATTAGAGATCTCCAAGATGCTGCTGTATTGAACATGGCACCTGATGACTAATTGATTATATTTTGTTCCCTGTCATTTTGTATTATTTGATGTTTGATTCATCACCAGTTCCAGGGGCGTAGCCATCATTTCAAAAGTGGGGGGGACGGAATGTCTAGTGTTATACCTGTTTGTTTTTTTCAGTTAACCCTGAAAGATGATAAAGGTGGTTTCTGCATTTTTGGCAAGTTCTGATGTTTTGTTTTTAAAGGCTTTGTGGCAGTAGAAGCACAATGCTCCATCAATACCAGGCTCAAAATGAAGCCATGCAAATTCTTGGTACCAGTGAGCCTGAAATTTTAGAGTTCTGTCCCGAAGCACCTGACACACAATAGTCTTAGGATCTGACTGGTGGGGTTTTAATACAGTTACAGAAGACCTGCCTACTTCTACAGCAGTCAACCCTATGCTTGATGCTCCCTGTTCTGTCTATAAAAAAGTACAAATTAGTCTGATTAGTCTATGTTAAAAGGTATAAGAAATATCTTATCATAGACAATGCTGTAAATAATCTGTCCTTACCTCTGAAGCCTCACTGAATCTTTCTGCCTCATTCACTCTCAACTCTGAATTCACTTCTGCCTCTGTCTATAGCAAATAAAGCAGTGTTTGAAACATGTACATACAGGGAATAGTGACATACAGAAGAAAATAACTAATTAATACACTGCTGGACAATAAGCAACCATTTGTATCCTAAATTATTTTTTAACACTTTAGAACGGGGAACACATATTCACTATTAACTATGACTTTTGCCTCAATAAACTCTTTATTTACTGCTTATTAATAGCTTGTAAGGTAGTCGTTGTAGTTGTTAAGTTTAGGTATTAGGTAGGATTATGGGATGCAGAATATGGTCATGAAGAATACAGAATTAATATGTGCTTAATATAATAATAATAATAATAAACTTTATTTTCTATAGCGCCTTTAAATGAAGATCTCAAAGCGCTTTACAACAACAAATAAAACCATACACAATAACAATCAAAACACTACAAATAAAACAATATAAAAATAAGTTCCACAGTTTTGGAGCTAATGAAGAAAAAGCCCTATCGCCCATCAATCTTAAACGGGTTAAAGGAACAGAAGACCAGTTTCAGATGAGCGAAGGTCACGTGTTGGAGTATAAGGAATTAAAAGCTCAGACAAATATTGAGGTGCTAACTAGGGCTGTGACGATAACCGCGTTACCACATCACTGCAGTAATGAGATGCCGACCGCGGTGTTAAGGTCATCACCGTCATCACCGCACTGTTTTTGCAAGCAGTGGCGGTTCTATATTGAATTACTCTCCGGGCGAGACCCCCTCTGAGCAATGAATGAAGTGACAGATCTGTTATATTTATTTTTGACATGTTTCAATAAAAAATATGAATAATGTAAATATGGCCATAAATATCAATAACAAATACTGAGTTATCTGCAACAAAGAGTCCAACTGTTACATTATGAAAAAATGGTTTGCATTCAAAGTAAGAAATGTACTTTTTGCACTATTGTTTTTTTATACCATGTCAATGTAATAAATAAAATAATGAAATAAATTATATGAAACATTTGGCCGCGTCATCCTTCAATGCCTTTCTTTTTTTAAACCTGGCTTTTTCAGCTCCTCCAGGCATCTTTTTTTTACTATCCAATTTATTCTTGTAGAGGAAGAGAGAGAGCGCGCGCGCGCTCTGACAACAGAAAACGTCACATTTTAATGTTAAATTCAAATCTAGTGTTATTAGCTTAGTAATCAGTCACACAGTAACTTAAACACATATACGTTATTCTGTGTATGTAAAAAAATTAAAATAAATAAAAAAAAAAGCTCAATTTATGAGCGGGGCAGAGCGGCCCACCGGGAATTCTCCCGGCTCCCGATGGCCACTCCGGGCCTGAACAAGAGCAGAGAACAACAATAATATAAAATATTATGAATAATATACAAATAAAATATAGAATAAATATTCTAAATAGCACAAATCCTTCATCACGACCAGAAGTCAAGACTAAACCAATTCACCTCCACATAATCGTATTACCTATTCTTATTAGCCATTTCACACAATTCAGAAAAAAACAAAAACGTGCAAATTATAGGCCTGTGTTTTAATATTATGAATGAAATGTGCGTTATTAGGAAGAAAGTCAAGGTGTGACTGACTTTGGATCAGTGGATGTAGAAAGATTTGTTGATGCCCTCCCCCCCTGTTGATCTTGTGCATGACCACAAGGGGTAGAGGTGAAGTGTCCTTTATAGTTACCAATTATAGTTACGCGAAATAAACCAATAAATGCCGCGCCCCCTCCCCTTTCCACTTCTCACACAGCTTCTGTGCACGGCACCTTCTCAGCAAGCAGGAGCGCCAATTTACCAATTCCCCACACAGTTATATGATAGATAATAGAAAACCGCTTAGCGGCGCAGATGATTCTTTTTTTCAAGTGCTTGTGCCGCCCCCACGTGTCATGAAAAAATGCCCGGTCCGCCCGTTCCAAAAACCGCCACTGCATACGTCTGCTATGTCCAGTGTTGGGGTAACGAGTTACAAAGTTAGTATAGCCTACTTATCACAACATTGTCAATCGCAAACGCTAATTTATTCAAACGTCTCTCTACCGAACTAGCCTACTGTAGCTTAATTTGCGGAGGACGAAGAGAAAGCACCCGTTTGATAAATGAACCAGTATTGGAGAAATAATAACTTTTAAGAAATAATCTTTTTTGAGTAACGACCCCAACACTGGCTATGTTCTTGCTGGAGTGTGACGTGATTTGTGTCATGTGCAGGTGCGATGGATCACATACAAACCAATAGGGTGTCGGAATGGTGTATGTTTTACTTCTCATCCAACCACAATCAAATTCACTCTATCCGGATGGCGCGATTTATCTGGATAGGTTTTTTTTTTTTTGAACGAAGACAAGCCGGAATGAAAACAAGCCCAAATGAAATAGGAGTAAAGAGTCTATTTTTAAAAAGTAAGGAGTAGAAAGTACAGATAATTGCGTGAAAATGTAAGGAGTAGAAGTAAAAAGTCGGCTGAAAAATAAGTACTCCAGTAAAGTATAGATACCCAAAATTTCTACTTAAGTAAGGTATCGAAGTATTTGTACTTCGTTACTTGACACCTCTGTAAACCAGACAGTGATCAGAGAGCCCCAAAGCTGCCCATGGGACAGAGTGATATGCATCCTTTACAGTGTTATAACTGTGGTCAAGTATATTACTGTCTCTGGTAGGGCATGTAACATGCTGTTTGTATTTTGGAAGTCCACGGGAGAGATTTTCTTTATTAAAGTTTTGCTTTATAATGTTTTGGACTTCATTTCCCAGAGTGCAACAGAGGTGGGCGGTTCATTGACATGTGCATTTGTTATTCTTTATTACACTCACACACTCAACTTAAGTCTCATCAAGATCCTAGGCACACATACAAGGACATGGAAGACCTCAGGTGATCTGATTCTTCGATAAAACTAATTTTGTATTAAGGTAAGAGTAAAATGTATGCAGATATTTTAACTATGTTGCCCCTGTGACATTTTAAATGTAATTAAAAAGAAAGAAAGAAAAGTAATATTTTTTGATTTGTTCATTTGAATGTTAATTTGCTGCTGTTCATGATTTGAGTTTGTGTAGCTGAATTGGTAGAACATCCAAACCCAAGGTCATAGGTTTAATTCCTAGGGAGCATATATAGTGATAAAATGTATGGCGTGATTTAATTGTAAACCAATTTGTGAGAAACTGTCTACCAAATGTAAATGAATGTGTGAAATGAGTGACATTTTACTTACTGAAAAGATCATCATAAGTAAAACATTCGCTTTTAGACATATTCAGGTGTTAATATATCTAAACAAGATTTTATATCTGAAAACTACAATGGATTTTTACAAGAAAGCCCCAAGGGTTATATTTTACATTTAAGTGCATATAAAATGATTTAATTAAAAGATTAGAAATGTTGAAGATCATTAAACGATGATGATTACAGGCTATTTGACTTGACTGCTACTTCTGAGTAAACATTCTAAGAAAGAATGCTGTTACCCCACTCTCATGCAGTTTCACAACACATGGAAATCTAATAGCAGTCGTCTGCAGTTTCAAGCATTGCTGAAGTTTGTAGTTTAATGGAAAGGCACTAAATATAGTTGACTACACAAACACGACTGTGTTGATTCACATTTCCAGCCACTTTAGTTATTCTGAAGCACTGAACAGCAGCGTTATGGTCTTCAATGCTGAAAAAATTACAAAACAAGTTTTCAAAGTTGATGTTTTTTTGCAAACTGTTTGACTGATTTCTTTGTCAGTGCAGTCATATGACCTGATTTATAGCCATTGCTATGGAGGAAAAGAGAACTGTGACTTTCCGAGATGTTGCCAAGAGCTATTTCTCACAGACAAGGGTGGACTGTCGCTACACTATAAGCAGTCATCACAGCTGGAGCAGTCATGACTGGATAGGTCTTTTTAAGGTAACTCCTGTACTGAATTAAACACTGAGTTTATTTAGTATAAAACAAAATATGTGGAAAGCATTAACCTGCGAAGCAAATACATTTTATGTTATCTTGTTTCACAGGTGGGGTGGTTGACAGTGGACGATTACTACACTTTTGCCTGGGCTCTAGCACCAGAAGGGTACCAAACAGGAACAGATGCAAACTGTAGTGTGGCTTTTTACTGTATGTTTATATTTGATATGTAATATATTATTTTATTTGTATTTCATTTAGTAACCCAGCATTTCTGAACCCTGTTCCTGAAGGCACATAAGTACACATTTTGGATGTCTCCCTCATCCAACCCATCCATTTCAAGTCTTGGGCTGTGTTCGAAATCGCCCCCATACCCTCATTCACTATGCCCTACATTAGCCCATTAAAGAAGTGAATGAAAATGAGTGAGTGAATTTGGACACTGGGTGTGTTGAAAGGGCTGTTGCTTTTGCATAGTTTGTGCTTGCTGTTCAATAATTATTTGAAACTTAGCAAAGTGGCAGCTCCAGTGGTAATGAAAACATTTGTCTTAAAATCTGTCATGGAAACTAGTATGTATGAACCTTAATTAAACTATTTAATAATCAGTTAAAAAGAAATGCATGTATGTATACAGTATCTCACTAAAGTGAGTACAACCCTCACATTTCGGCAATCATTTTAGTATATCTTTTCAAGGGACAATACTATAGAAATGAAACTTGGATATATTTTAGAGTAGTCAATGTGCAACTTGTATAGCAGCAAAGATTTACTGTCCTCTGAAAATAACTCAACATACAGCCATTATTGTCAAAAAATCTGGCAACAAAAGTGAGTAAGTGACTAAGTGATAACAGCTATACATCGTTTAACCATGCAAAGCCACATGTCCTATTCATCATGTTCATGTTTTTGTCTTGACAGGACCATACAAATTTGTGTATCTTGTTTTAGAGCAGTTCAAATTTGGTTCTTTGAGTACAGTTCTCTCATACTGACCACTGGATGTTCAACATGGCACCTCATGGCAAAGAACTCTCTGAGGATTTGAGAATTAGAATTATTGCTCTCCACAAAGATGGCCTAGGCTATAAGAAGTTCGGTAACAGCCTGGAACTGAGTTACAGTACAGTGGCCAGGGTCATACAGAGGTTTTACAAGATGGGTTTCACTCGGAACAGGCCTCGCAAGGGTCGATCAAAGAAGTTGAGTCCTTGTGCTGTGCATCAGGACTCAGAAGCTGGCTTAAAAAAACAGATGCATGAGTGCTGCCAGCATTGCTTTAGAGGTTGCAGAAGTGGAAGGTCAGCTTGTCAGTGCTCAGACCATACGCCACACACTCAAACAAGTCAGTTTGCATGGCCGTCGTCCCAGAAGGAAGCCTCTTCTGAAGCTGGCTCACAAAAAAGCCTGCAAACAGTTTGCTGAAGACAATCTGGCCAAGAGCATGAATTACTGGAACCATGTCCTGTGGTCTGATGAGTCTAAGGTAAACTTGTTTGGCTCAGATGTGTCCAGCATGTGTGGTGATGCCTTGGTGAGGAGTACCAAGAAAATTGTGCCTGGCCTACAGTCAAGCATGGTGGTGGTAGCATCATGATCTGGGGCTGCATGAGTGCTGCTGGTACTGGGAAGCTGCGGTTCATTGAGGGAAACATGGATTCCAACATGTACTGTGAGATTCTGAAGCAGAAGATGATGCCCTCCCTTCAGAAACTGTGCCGAACGGCAGTTTTCCAACATAATAATGACCCCAAACACACCGCCAAGATGACAACTGCCTTGCTGATGAAGCTGAAGGTGAAGGTGATGGAGTGGCCAAGTATGTCTCCAGACCTGAACCCTATTGAGCACATGTGGGGCATCCTCAAGCGGAAGGTGGAGAAGCACCATGTGTCTAACATCCAGCAGCTCCGTGATGTCATTATGGAGGAGTGGAAGAGGATGCCAACCTGTGCAGCTCTGGTGAACTCCATGCCCATGAGGATTAAGGCAGTGCTAGATAACAATGGTGCCCCTACAAAATATTGACACTTTGGACACAGTTTTGACATGTTCACTTAGGGTGTACTCATTTTTGTTGCCAGTTATTTGGACAATAATGGCTATATGTTGAGTTATATTTAGAGGACAGTAAATTTGTACTTCTATACAAGCTGCACATGCACATTGACTACTCTAAAATATATCCACGTTTCATTTGTGTAGTATTATCCCTTGAGAAGATATACTAATTTTTTTGCTGAAATGTGAGGGGTGTACTCACTTTTGTGAGATACTGTATATGCACAACCTTACAGTGCATTATGGGTATTCTCTAGCCCAGTGGATCTCAACCCGCGGCCCGTCACGAATCCAAATGCGGCCCACCATGCTGAACACAATTAAAAAATAACTTCCAGTTTTACAATTACTTTTAGTTTTTACATTAATTTAAAAATGTATACTAAACAAATACAAGCTATAATGTTTTTGTTATGTGAAATAATATTGTTTTTCATATATTATTTTTAGACATGAGCAGACTGTACTCACGTAATTAATGTTACGCATTTAACAAACACTAATAAGCACGCACTTTGGCAGAATTCAATTCAAATAGTCATCAGCAGCCATTAGTTTGGTAAAATTAAGCATCAGAATGGACAAATTTGTTATTAAGGGAAAAAAACGAAAAGTGGAAAATGCCAGCAAAGGAACACATACAAACAAGAATAGTCGTAGCATCAGCAGTGAAGGAGAGTGCTCAACTTTCGGCATTAACTGTCGCCCTGCCACTCACTTGAAGATGTTCAGGCAAAAGGAAACACCCATACTACGCAGCAATCATCCTTGATTGCAGAAATGTGGCAAAACATCTCTGGAGAGAATCTCAGATTATTAAATTCGAAAGCGCTTTCCATATTTGGATCAACATAGGCTACATTTGTGAATGCACATTTTCTGCAATGTCGTGCATCAAGTCACGCTTAAGTGCGCGTCTCACAGACTGCAACTTACAATCGCAACTTCATTTTGCTGTTACTCTTTCTGCCGAATTTCACAAAATTGGTCAGCTCCCGACAGCATCAGGTGTTATATTTATAGTGAGTAGAAATATTTATTTATTTATTTCAATAAATGTAATCGTTTAGATATCATAATATTTAGGCTATAATATTATAATTCTGGTTGGTTTGTATTGGTGACATAATATGTAAATGATATGCAGCCCGTGAGACTTGCACTTGGACCATAGTGCGGCCCAGTGGAAAAAAGGTTGAGAATCACTGCTCTAGCCGTTGAGTGTACATCAGCTGTACACCTGCTATTGCAGTGCATTATGGGGATTGAATAAGTGCACTCAGCAATGTTTTGGACACCACTACAAATGGCCATCCCTGTTATGTCTGTAAAGGCGACTCGTACTTGAGCTTATTTTGATTTTTATTGTTCTCGTCTTTTAACATCACTAAATTGTATGAAAATATTCAAGTGTCAGCATCACTTCATGTTCCAAACTCTTAATGTAACCACCGTTCATTCTATCTTATTCATTTAACAAACACTTTACTTCAACAAACTATCAGATTGTTAGTCTAACTAAGCCTGCCACGTTTCCCCTCCCCTTCCAGTGAGCTATGTGTGAAACCATTGCTTGCGGGGTCACCGGATGCTGTGCTGGGGGCAGAGGGCATGAAGAACTTGGGTGTGAACCACACCAGAAGGGCACAGTACTTTCCTAAAATGACTGGCATGTCAACGGAAACCATCAGATAGCTGGAAAGTGTAAAGCTTGTTTTCTTGTGTGGCCGCTGAACCCACACCCAGTTCAGCAGGATAATTCTGGGAATCTGGGACTTTTTCTTTGCATTATATCTGCCCTGTACTTTGAGTTGTTGTCCACGCATCCTGGCTTACAGCACTGGGTTTCCACCGAGAGAAATAGGAGGGCAAAGTCTGCAGTTGTGGCATGCTGAGCAGCTCTGTAGTGTAGAAGAGTCTGAAACAAGGCCTTGTTGAAAGAGCTGTCTTGAGCCAAGTAAGCTCTCAGACCATTTTTCAGTGACTGATTAAATCTCTCTATGCCCCTATTTGACTGTGAGTGATAGTAAGCTCTTCGTGTTTGATCCTTTTGCTTTGGATGTAACTGGCAAACTCAGCAAACACTAGTTGAGGGCCATTGTCTGTTGTCAAGTTCCTTGGCAGGCCCTAGCTGGCAAAGAGCAACTCGATGCAAAGAGCAAATCAGTGATGGAACTGGATGTGATAGAGCCCACAGTGCAACCTCTGACCAATTTGAGTGTAGATTATAAACTACGACAAGGCAATGCAAATGACAGGGCACATCATGGAGTTCACCACAGATATCAAGTTGAATGTGGTCCCAAGGTTTAGTTGGCCAAGGCAAAGACCCCAGTGGGCCAGTTATCCTTGTTACAAGACATGGATTACAGTCCTGAACAAGCTGCTCAATGTCTTTGTCCAACCCTGGCCACCATACAAGATCCTTACAATGCTGTTTCAAGTTTAACTGTGTCAAGATGGCCCTCGTGCATCATGGCCAGTACTTGTCCTAGTTTAACAGGGATAATGGCATAGTGTCTGTGCTACAGACGAAGGCTCTGGCACTTTATGTATAGCCTCAATATTGGAGTGCAATGGTGAATGGCCTTCAGCTGAAACATCATAGCCAACGAAGTCAACCTCTGTTAACACAAAAAAGCATTTCTCCAGATTAAATGTCAGATTATGTTGACTGAGTGCAGAAAAAAGTGGCCTTTAAGCACTGTTGGTGAATCACTGCATTCTGGGCATGGACAATGACATCATCAAGGTATACTGTAGATGGCAATGCCAGGGGCACCAGCCAGGACATTGGACATGATTTTTTAGAGGCTGAACTGAGTCCGAAAGAAATCCACGTGCAATGGAATACACCAACATGCGTAACAAATGCAGTAAGATTTCTGCTGTCTGGGTGGACTCATAAACAATTCCTTTTTGAGGCTATTGCTGCCATGGCTAGTAATGTGAACTGGAAAGTTGGGCAGGTCATTGTTGCCATACTAGTCAGGTGCGTGTATAAGACAAATATCTTCTATTACACAGCTTCCATATGCAAACAAATTCAGAGAGGGTGGCTGGAGCGGCAAGCATGGCAGGAAACGTTCATAAGTGGCCATATTAAATAGCGAGACATAAGCTTCTGTGTCCAGTAGTAGGGGAATACAAGATGTAGAAAAAAACTACTGAATTGGTGTTGATTGAATGGATAATAACAGGGGTTGTAGTGTTAGCACATGGGTTTCTCTAAAGTGAGATCATCATCTTCCAGTAGCAGCTGCTCTCCAATGAGTGTATTGTTTGGTTTCTCAATTAACTGAAGTCATATCATCTCATCCGATAAAGTACCAAAATAGCACGGTTTTGCCAGCCCTCTTAAGTCAACAACATATTGAAAAATCGACTCACTAGCATGCTATCTGCGCTCTTGGAACTGCAGCCGTTTCTGCAGGAGACTCTTTTTTTCCCCAAAGTGTCGATTTAACAGTGTTATCGCAGTGGCGTGATCGTCTGCGTCTCAGAGTGTGCAAAAAACATGCTGTCATTCGGCACCAAGACAGTGAAGGAGTATGGCCATTTCATTGGGACAGTATCGGCACCCGTTGCTAACAGCTACATTTCAAGGAATGTTTTCCATTGCTCCCATGGGACCATATAGGCTCACCAGGATGGGGCAAAAAAAGAGGCTTGAGGGAGATAATGAGAACACAGCAAAATCATCTGCCATCCTCGTCGCCAGTTGTTCTGTCTGTAAAGGCGACTCATATTTGAGCTTATTTTATTTTTGATTGTTCTTGTCAACCTCTTTCACATCACTGAACTGTGTGAAAACATTCAAGTGTCAACGTCACTTCCTGTTCCGAACCCTTAAAGTAACCTCCATTCTATTTTATTAATGTAGCAAATACATTACTTTAAATAACCATTATTACTAGTCTAATTAAGCATGCAACAGTCCCCTCGAATAGTGTTTTAGTTTTGAAAATGTGTAGTGTTGGTGTGCCTTCAGGTTTGGGAAACACTGCAGTAGCCTATATGTAGTTTGATACATGTACAGGTCATTAATGTTGTCAATGTCCAACATCAGCAGAAACAGCAAGTGAAATAACAACTGCAGTTCTTGGTAGAACAAGAACACTCAGTTGCCACCTGATACTTTAAAACTATTGCAACACTACTGCAAGTGCCTGACATCTTTAAGGCTGTACCAGGCTGTTTATGTTTGTCACGTGTTTTGGTTTTAGGAGTTTTCTGATCTTTATTTCACTCTTTCTGCCATCTTTCAGCGTCTTATCTACCAAAACCTGGTGGGGAGGCATATCAGTTTGCTTATGTGGATGAACGTGGCAAGATATGCGCAGTTAGTTCTCAGTTTACCTTTTGTGCTCCAAGACCTCTGGATGAACTTGTTACGCTAGAGCTGGAGAAAAGTGGCGAGGAGGGTGGAGATGACCTGCTGGTGGTGGTGCCAAAGGCTCTGATCCTGCAGGTGGGGCATTCTTCAACAGAAGAGACCAGAACCAATTTGACAATAACACAGTTTTTCAATTACCCTAGTTAACATTTGGACACCTATCTGTATTTAAAAATGTCATTGCAACATAAATCAAAATAATAACAAAAAGTTTTTAACTATTTCTGGTATTTCTACAGAATCTCTTAGAAAGATGCCAGTGTGAGTTACATGAGCTGCGTAAGAGGTTTGAGGCTACTGATGCTGAGGTTGAGAGCAAAAAGGAGAGATGTAAAGCTGAAAAAGATGAGCTTGAAAGAGTAAAAAATGAGATGAAGAGTCAGATTGATGAGCTAAAAAGCAACCTGAGGCAAAGCA
The DNA here is from genome assembly GCA_027422415.1 of Schizothorax lantsangensis. Taxonomy (NCBI): domain Eukaryota; kingdom Metazoa; phylum Chordata; class Actinopteri; order Cypriniformes; family Cyprinidae; genus Schizothorax; species Schizothorax lantsangensis. Next base: position 3,975,746 of record CM049847.1, on the reverse strand, counting down.
CTGACAAAATCGAGGAACTCGAGCAAAAACAAAAGGTACAATCAAATGTTTGGCCATGTTTCTTGATCACCACTGATCAGAAAAATAAGGACAGAGAGACCTACTCTATATGCAACTTTAAACTCTGGTATATTTGCTATCAGGATGTGCAAAGCACTCATGAAAACATGGCTGCTGAATTTAATGGGCTGCTAGCAGAGAGAGATGAAAACCATCAGCAAATCAAAGAACTCCAACAGGATGCTGCCACTCTGACTCAACAAAAACAGGACATAGAGGCCGAGCTTGACAGGTGATTTGGGACCCATGCCAATCTTCACTATAGTACAATTATTCTCTGTTTATGGACTGTTAATTTCTCTGAAATTTAACCAACTGATTAAATAAAATAGTGTTTAAGGAAAAGAGAAAACAGCCATTTTTTCTCTGCAGAATGAAAGAAAGAGTTAAAAAGATGAACCACACAAAGGCGAGATGAAGAAAAGGAGAGGAGAGATTTGCAGGTGAATTAAAATTAGATGTTGTATTCAACATTACCATTTACAATCTACATTGGAATATTTTCTGCATTCTAACAATTATGAATAATTAACAATTAACAATTTTAACTAACTAGCATTGCATGGACTATATTACATGGTTAACATGTGAATGAATGTTTTCTCTGCAGATAGAGAATGAGCAGGCACATGCTGAGCTGCGGACCCTGCAAGAGCGTCTGGAGGCCAGTGAGCGTAGCACTGAGGCCCTCCGCAGGGACTTGAGTGAACTGGGCTCCTTGCAGAGTCACAGCCATGCAGAGCTGCATCAGGTCAGACTTCAGTCTGCGCAGATCAATTTACAACTGTCCCAGGCCAACCTGGCACTGCGTGAGGGGCAAGCCACCTGGACCCAGGAGAGGGAGACTTTAAGACAAAGTGCAGAGGTAAGAGAGAGATAAGTTATAATAAGAAATCTCTCTCTCACACACACTACTATTACCACTTTTATCAGTCCAGCCACAACACCACTAGTAAGTATGTGATTCTCAATCTCTGTACTCTTGTTAAAGTTGGATAAGGATCGTATTCAGAAACTGAGCCGTGAGCTTCAGAAGAAGGAAGAGTGGCTCCAGGAGGAGAGAACCGAGCGAGAAAAACTGGAAGTGGAGCTGGGGAACAAGAAGGACTGTAACAGGGTAAATATTCCATGACACATGCATAGCCTATAATTAAACTTTTACATCAGTCAGAGCTTGCTGGATACCCAGCACATATGTGGGTCAGATTACTGGTCTTGGAGCAACACCAGTATGAGGCAAGAGTTGCTTTAAAAAAAAACTTGTAAATAAGCTGACCAAAAATAGATTTGAAAACAAAATAAAAAATGCATGTGTATGTTTACTGAAGTGTTTTTTTCGTTCCTTGGGAACTCACAACACTTCTTCACAATGGATCTTCACAATCTTCTATGTTTGGGTATCTAGTGCAGTAGCTGAGGTCTTCTACATCTATGGATGGCTTTTGTGGAAGAAATTCTCATGTCGTGTCTTTTGCACACTCAAGTTTGTTATTTTAAATGTAGACGCGTGTCAAGCATAATAGAAGCGACAATGTCGCGATGCTCATGTGCTGTGACACGCTCGTTTTTTCCAGCCACGTCTATGCTGCAGCAAGATGAAAACATTTCAGCTTTTAAAAATGCCGCAAACGCACAGCTGGCCATGTGAAAACAACCAACCAGGCAGAGCCAGGCAACCAAAACCATATGTTTCCATTATACTAACAGGGGTCCTGCCACCACAGATCGAGGACGAAAAAAAAAAACCCTAGAAAAGAGTTGACCATACTCTAACATTCATGGATTATGGGTATTGGATAGGCATTAAGAATGGTTTTGACTCTACTGTAGTCAATGCAAAAACAGTAGGATCCATTTGGTATTAAGACAAAAGGAGATTTCTATAGCAATTTTAAGTTGGGATGTTGTTAAATGAAAGGAATGGAAAGTTGTTACCTTGCTGGGACTTCAACCATATCAGTAGTTAGAGACATCCAGGGTGATTGATGTTGTCTTCAGAAAGTCAGTTCCAGTAATTAAAGGGAATGTCAAGAGTTCATCATCCATAATGTATGTGTTGTCGATAAAACTCTGCGACCTGTGTGGTTTTAAGTCTGCTAAGTCTTAAAGACTCAAAGACATCAAAACATTATGATCATTAATCAAAGAGAGTCAGAATATGGTGACTGTTAATTTTCTTTTTACTAACATTATGTTACGACACGCGAGTCATGGGGATCCATTTGCAAGGCTTTATTTTGAGACATGGTCAAAACACAGGCAGGGTCGGACAGTGGCAAACAGGTATAACACAGACAAGGCAGAGAGTAGTCCTAAGGCAAGCGTGGGTCGACGATTGGCGAACAATATCCAACAGGGGCAAGACAAAGAGAGATAATCCAGGTACACAGCAATAATCCAAACGAGGTGCAAACAGAGTCCGAACGGTAACGCAAAGGGTTAATCCAGGAAACACGGGCAGATGTCAAACACGGGAAGGCAAGACTATAATTACTGAGAGGGCTCCGTAAGGTAGCTATCGCTATGAGAGAGATAAACGCAATACAATACTCGGCAGAGAGCAAGAGGAAGTCCCAGGTTTATGTAAGCTGTGTAATTGTGAGATGATTCTCAGGTGTGAGCGTGATCAGTGCGAACAGCTGAGTGTGTGACGTCAGTGCAGTGTATTATGGGAAATGTAGTCTTAGGTGACATTCAACAGTAGTGTAGTGCAAGAGTCCATGTGGTGAGTGAGTGACCTCTGGTGGCGATCGGGCGGAAGGCCACAGACCGGATTCGTGACAGAGCCCCCCCCCAAAGAGCGGCTTCCAGACGCTCCAATGCGATCCAGGAGGGAGGTGGAGCGGAGGTGGAACAGGGGGAGGGACGGAGGGCCAGGTCCATGTGCAAATGGAGAGACTGGAGACTGAGGCAGAGCGGGAAGCCAGGGCAGAGACGATGGAACTGGAGCCCACCAGGGCGGAGCGGACGGGACCGGAGCCCACCAGGGCGGAGCAGACGGGGCCGGAGCCCACCAGGGCGGAGTAGACGGGACTGGAGCCCACCAGGGTGGAGCAGACGGGACCGGAGCCCACCAGGGCGGAGCAGGTGGAGCAGGAAACCACCAGACCGGAGTAGAAGACCACCACGGCGGAGCGGAAGACCACCAGACCCGAGCAGAAGACCACCACGGCGGGGCAGAAGACCACCGCAGGAAAGCAGACCGGGCAGGAAACCATGGCAGAGTCTGAGATCTGGGGGGGAACAGAGACAGACAACACAGAGAGAGCAGAGACAGACAACACTGGCGGTGCATTCACAGTTTCGGATTTCATGGTAGACAGTTCAGGTGTATATTCCTTGACAGAGACAGGCAGTTCGGAATCGGACACATTGGCTGGTTCAGAGCAGAGCATATGTTCAAAGGCGACCTCTGTGGCCGTGACAGGGCAGGACAAGGGTTCGCAGACGGCCTCCATAGCCGTGACAGGGCAGGACAGGGATTCGCAGACGGCCTCCATAGCCGTGACAGGGCAGGACAAGGAATCACAGATGGCCTCCATAGCCGTGACTGGGCAGAGCAAGGATTCACAGGAGGGCACCACTGACACCTCTGGAGGTTCTGCAGCAGACGCCGCCACCTCTGGAGGTTCTACAGTGGTAACACCAGGAGATAGGTAGTGTTCAGTAACGGTCTCCTTGACCGCAACATGACAGGTTGAGAGTACGTTCTTGGGCACCACCACCATACAAAGAGATGAAACGAGCACCGCCACTTCAGGAGGTTCTGCAGCATATGCCGCCACCTCTGGAGAAGCTGCAGCGGGTGCCATCACCTGGGGCAGTTCTGATGTGGTGTACGCAGCCCAAACGCAACATAAGGCGATCCCCATCATGGGAAGCGCTTCAGACAGGGGAATCAGTTCAGGGACAGGAGGGCTAAAGTGAGTGGATTTGGGGATACCAGCTGCGCGTGCAGATACCAGCTGCGCGTGCAGACACCAGCGGTGCATCCCTCACGCTGGACACCAGACAGGGAACTCGAAGGACTGACCTTAAATCTCTGGGTGTGACAGACTCTGGCAGCTCGGCGGAGACGTGAAGAGACTCTGGCTGAAGAGCTGAGACGTGAAGAGACTCTGGCTGAAGAGCTGAGAAGTGAAGAGACTCTGGCTGAAGAGCTGAGACGTGAAGAGACACTGGCTGAAGAGCTGAAACGTGAAGAGACTCTGGTAGATCAGTGGTGACGTGGCCTGACTCGTGACGATCAACTGTGACTTGGCTTGACTCGTGACGATCACCTGTGACTTGGCTTGACTCGTGACGATCAACTGTGACTTGGCTTGACTCGTGACGATCAACTGTGACTTGGCTTGACTCACGAAGATCAACTGTGACTTGGCTTGACTCGTGACTGGCAGCAATTACATGACAGGGTGTTGTTGATGTGGCCGCCATTTTGTGAACGGGCTCTGCTATCGCCGCCATTTTGTAAGTGTGCTCTGGCGTGGCTGCGATCACACAATTGAGTGCGGTGTCGTGTTCCTCCTCTGCAACACCCACAGTGAATGAAGAGCCAACACACAACAAAGCATAGTCCAAAAACTGACTGAGTGAGGAACGTGGACCCTCACAAATAAGCTTAGACTTTAGTGGCTGATTAATGCTGTCACAAAAAAAAAATCGATCAAGACATCATACAGAAAATCTGAATAATTATCAACGTCTAGATATTCTTGAATAAAGTCCTCGAGTGATCGCTTACCCTGCTTGAGGGATAATAATAGTCTTGCAGTGTACATACCGGGCCAGTATTGTTCATGAAAGCCGCTGGATCCTTGTGTGGCCGAGTATTCTGTACGACACGTCAGTCATGGGGATCCATTTGCAAGGCTTTATTTTGAGACATGGTCAAAACACAGGCAGGGTCGGACAGTGGCAAACAGGTATAACACAGACAAGGCAGAGAGTAGTCCTAAGGCAAGCGTGGGTCGACGATCGGCGAACAATATCCAACAGGGGCAAGGCAAAGAGAGATAATCCAGGTACACAGCAATAATCCAAACGAGGTGCAAACAGAGTCCGAACGGTAAAGCAAAGGGTTAATCCAGGAAACACGGGCAGATGTCAAACACGGGAAAACTAACAAGGCAAGACTATAATTACTGAGAGGGCTCCGTAAGGTAGCTATCGCTATGAGAGAGATAAACGCAATACAATACTCGGCAGAGAGCAAGAGGAAGTCCCAGGTTTATGTAAACTGTGTAATTGTGAGATGATTCTCAGGTGTGAGTGTGATCAGTGCGAACAGCTGAGTGTGTGACGTCAGTGCAGTGTATTATGGGAAATGTAGTCTTAGGTGACATTCAACAGTAGTGTAGTGCAAGAGTCCATGTGGTGAGTGAGTGACCTCTGGTGGCGATCGGGCGGAAGGCCACAGACCGGATTCGTGACACATTATATGTGAACCTCAAGGAACATATTAAAAAGGCATGTCATGACCCCTTAGAATCTAAATAACATTAAAGCAAATAATGTGACTTTGGAAATATTTATAAACTTTTCAAAGTCTGATATATGTCTTTATTTTATGGAGACGCAAATTGCACCCTAGACCCTAAGAATTTCTTGATAATGACACATATTTTTTTCATGATAAATACACTGAAATTTAGTCCCACCACAGACAGCATAAAATGTGATGTATGAAGATTTCACTGTAGTCTTTGGATATTACTGCATCATGTGTGTAAAACATACAGGAACTGAGAGCCAGTCTGAGAGCCCTGCAGAAGGAACAAGAGCAGCATCAGCTGGAGAAACAGGTGAAACCTTTCCGAATGTATGCATATTTCTGACTGGTGCTATCTTATCTGATGCCATGCTGACTGGTAGTGTTTTATTCACAAACAGGAGCTCTTAGATCATATCCATGTGCTGGAGCTGAGACTAGACAAAGAGACAGATGCTAAGTGGGCTGAGGCTGCAGCTACTCCAACATGTCAGTCATGTCGTTTCTTCTAAAACATCGTGTAGGCATACATATACATTTTGTAAATGTAGTGCTAGTGATATTGTTTATTGCTTATTTCTTGCAGCTAGCATTGATAGCCCTCCATCAGTTGAAGAAAAGCCACTGCAAGAGTCTTTATCTGAGCAGTCTTTATGTGTGGCAGATCGTGAACAATCCAGCTTTCATGGGTCAGCAGAGCAGAGCCAAAATGATAATGAGATCGATATGATGGTAAGTAACAAACATCAATGCAGTTCACTGCGCTCTCCCAGCTGGTTGGGTGTCAAGACCTATATTTATTCAAACATAGCAGAGGTTGGTCTGCACTCTAAAATGTTTTGTTTGAATTAAAGCAGGGGATAAAAGACAAATGTTTCAGCTATCTGCTATGGTCAGTGTGGCAGTTCTTTGCTTCGCAATTATTATATAGTAATCAACAAACATCAAGTGATCATAATTAATCAATCCACAGACTCCAGTTTAACACAAAACTAATTAATTGTAACAATAGCACATCAGGCAAAAAAATGCCATTCATAAACATTGGGGGGGGGGGGGGGGGATTGCTATTGTTCCCAATAATTAGTCTTTGATGTTAAACTGTAGATTGATTGATTATGTTCACCTGATGTTTATTGATTAGTCATTATCAATTCATTTATCATGAAGTGATAAATGAAATTTGAAATTTGCTTAAAAATCAGCAAAAACTTCAAAACTTCAAAAAAACATTTAAAAGAGATTTTGCATTGTGTGGCCACAAAGTAAGGGTGTTGTGTTTTATTTGCAAAATGAGCCAAGGCCCCAAAATATACAATGGCACCAAAAAGCATTTGGATACTTTTGGACACCTACATCACACATTTGAAGATGTCTGAATTTCAATGCATTTAGATACAAAAACAAATGACGCTTGAGCTGTTGAATAAGATTCACTCTTCAGAGCCACTCTTTTAACACTTGGTTACTTTTCGTGGATGTATAGTCAGTTTCCATCAAGTTCACATTAGGATTCTTGCAGGATAACCACTGTTCATCTTTTATTAGCATAAGAACATCTGACAACCAGGAAGCATATGTTTTGAATAATATATCTTTTAATTCTTCTAACTATAATGCTGCGTTCCAGGCAACCCGTAACCCGTGACTTCCCACCCGTGAACTCGTACTAGATCGATGTACTCCCATTTCCGCGTTCTGACGTCACATAGCCCGCGAAACAACAATGGCAGCCCCTACGGATGCGGTGTTTATGCAAGTGGTACACGGTGAGAAATAGACTTTAGGACAATATAACGTTGCAATCAAATTAATAATAATATAATAATAATAAATAATACACACACGATTATGTATTACAATGTTATGTGTCTGAAACGATAAGTATGTCGTGAAAGTATATCGCCACATGGAAATGTTGGGCATAGCTAATGTTAAGGTAACGTTAGGTAAACCTGAACTTGACCATGCAAACGATCATGCTTATAAAAAAAAATATGTAATGTACAATTTCTCAGCATAGCAAATTTAGGCATACAATGTTTAACTAGCCAGCTCAAAGTGTCCCTGACTTGCCTGGAACGCTACAAAGTCGTGAGTCGTGGTTTGAAGTCGTGACTTACGGGCTCAAAAACCTGTCTGGAACACAGCATAAGTACCTTTGCAACTACAGGTCAACTACCGGTCATTAGAGTATCAACAGACTGTCTAAAACTGAATTCAATAATGAAATGCCTTTAACTGAAAATTGAATGTTTAATCTTGTCATTTTACCTCATTGACACTATTTTCCCATTTTGATATTGTGCAGTTGCTTTGACACAATTTGTATTGTTAAAAGCGCTATATAAATAAAGGTGACTTGACTTGACTACTTAATATCTGCTAACATTTTATTTTATTTGGTGATCCCCCAAAAGACATTCTTTGAGTAACTTTGCCTGTACATGCCCATTCTACTAACCCTAACCATAATCGTAACTAATATTCTAAAGGGAGTTTGTTGAGATGTACAAGTTGCAAAGTTACTTATAGCTAGTAGAATGTCTAAAGTGGATTGTCGAAATAAAGTGTTTGAAAGTTAAAATAAATGCTATTTGGTTTAATATTTTCACATATGATTAAATGACATGTATATTTTTATTTGTGGCTCAAGTGTCCAAATACTTTTTTGAGGGAAACGACATGTTCCAGAGTTACTACTGTATGCACATTAAAATAAAACGTTGTATGTAACTTTCTTTATACTCAACCCCTTACAAAAAAGCAAGAGGACCTAGAAGTGGAGCCTTATTCCAGCGTCATTGCTGACAAACCTTTACTGCTTTCTGAACACAACAACAGTGTATTCAGGTGATTATGATGCACAGATTCAGGAGCTTACCTGTGAAATAAATCAAGCCTGCTAACATCTGTGTATTTCAGGAACACTGATTCGTTCCCCTTTCAAACATCATAAAAGAGTTTGGAAATGTTACAGCTTGCAGTGTGTTTCACACAGCTTCACCCAAATCTGAGATAACAGCGCTCTCTTTCTCCCCAACAGTGGTCTTGCTGAAGCCCCCGAGTGGTGAACCAGATGTGGAGTAAAAATGAACCTGTGTGCAGCTTGTTTACATCAGAGCATGGTCATGTGCTCCTGATCAGTGTGAAATATCAAAACCGTTTTCCATGAAGGCTTATTTTATAGCCAGTGTGTAATCTAATATATACTAAAAGTGGAGGTGTGGGTGTTCCAGTAGTGTGAATGTGTTTGTTTGTGCCAATATGAATTTCCTTTAAAGAGTAAGGTGATATACAGGAGATTTAGGTATGTCTTCTAGATATTCCATTTATAGCATACATACATACTCAAATAAATAAAGGCAGTGGATTTTGTTACACTTTATTTTTAAGGTGTCCTTGTTACAGTGTACTTATACATTTAAGTACTGAGTAATATTTATTAGCTACATGTACTTGTACTGTATGGTCATTAGAGGTGGACAGTGACGAAGTAAATTTACTTGAGTACTGTACACTTTTTGAGTATCTGTACTTTACTTGAGTATTATTTTTTCTGGAAACTTGTGACTTTAACTTCACTACATTTGAAAGACAAATATCGTAAGTTACTCCGCTACATTTATATCAAGGTCCCCAAGTCGAAAGTCGTTATATGTAGCAGTTTTTCCTGTGTGCGTATTTTCAGATTCACAGAACCCTTTTTTTTCTGCGAAAATCCTGCCTGCGATCTTCCAGGACCTTCCAGTGTTGCCAAGTCTTACAGTATTTCTAAGCCTGCAGTTGTCCGCCTAGCTTTGAAGGGACATTTGATTGACTTTTTACGCAAATCTGGCAACCTCGGCACCTTCCCCGCTAAACTAAAGTAAACGTCTAAAAAGGCATGTTAACTCATTAAAGCCCTTTGGAAAATGAACCATGTTTTTACTATAGTAACCATAACTATGGTATTTGTAGTAAAACTACAAGAAACCACAAATTTACCATAGTTTCATTATAGTAACTATAGTTTAATTGTTGTAGTTAAACTACAATACAAATGGTAGGTTAATATATCCAACAACATGGCTGCTACACTTTACCATATATATATATATATATATATATATAAATAACCTTAGGCCTACTGGTAAATTGCTGCTAAAAACTGGTCAGGGAAGTATATAAATCTGAACATTATTTTATTGTAAAAACACTGCACATAAATACATATATTTTTGCAAACAAGTGATCAATAAATAGACTAAATGATCATACAGGTCAAAATGTTTTACTTCATTTTTTTTTTACAACTTTAGAATCTAAACTGGGAATCAATAAGAATAGAAATCAATAAGCAGAATCAGAATCGGAATGGATCAAATTCAAACAATGCCCAACACTAGCCACATGTTGTGAAGTTCACTGATTTCTGAGCATTTTATGAACACTGATCAGTTGATGGCAAAATTCAAAAAGACAGTTCTTTGGTGCAACCTTCACACCCATGGTCATACTGAGAGAGTGTGTTCCAGCTTTCTAAAAAGACTAAAGATTTGTTTTTTTTTCAATGTTTGCTTTGTTTGCCTAAAATGAACCATATCATAGACTTCAATATCTCTTTGAAAAAAACTTTGTAACTTTTAAACAAGTATTAAAATGAGTTCAATGTAGCTGTAGGAGTGTGAAATTAAAAATAAAGATGATTATCCTCATCCAGTTGTTCCATTTCTATAGGTTTGGTAACATAAAAGCTCTTAATTCCAAAGATAATACAAGCTAATTAGTGTATTCAGTAGGTTGCATTAGTGGCATACGTTATTTTAAGTATACAACAATGCAACAATAAAACAATCCATTTACTTTTTACCTTTGATACTTAAGTACATTTTAAAAACATGTACTTCCGTACTTTTACTTAAGTAAAAAATCTTTCTTTACAACTTTCACTTGTAGTGGAGTAGTATTTGACCAGTATCTGTACTTTCACTCAAGTAATGAAGTTGTGTACTTTGTCCACCTCTGATGGTCAGGGGTAGTATTAGGGTTTGGCTTAGGGTTACTTGCATGTAATTATGCATCATTTATTGTTATTGTAATATTAAGTACATGTAACATGTGTAACAAGCACATCTTAAAATAAAGTGTTACCGTGGATTGTTATATTTTAGACTTTAAAGAATGTTTTTTCGTTTGTTTGTTTAGATAGGTGTGCTGGTTATGTTTGCCTGTTCTATATCACTTGACAATCGCCTCTGGCTTGCTCAGTTGGGGACACTTAATTTCTAGCGATTATCGTAAATTTGATTTCACAGATACTATTTAAACTAAACTTAGCTAGACAATGACATCTCCGAATTCAATAATGAAATGCCTTTAACTGAAAATTGAGTGTTTAATCTTATTATTATACATTACTGACACTCTATCCTCCAACTTGATACTGTTAAGTGCTTTGACACAATCTGTATTGTTAAAAGCGCTATATAAATAAAGGTGACTTGACTTGACAATGATGTAAGTGCATTCAGGTGCTAAGTTTCCCTTTTAGTTGCTTTAATTATTGTTGTTGTTGTTGTTGTTTTTTCACAAGTAAATGCCAAAAAATCACAATTTTATCACTCTGTTTATGATGCTGTTATGCTATCCATCCTTGATCTAAACTATATGTGGTCCTCAAGGCTAGATAGTTTGACATTACATTCATTACACAACAGTTAAAAATAAAAATAATGAAATAAAAAAATGTCAAGTAATATAAAAAGTAAATAAAATAAATTACAGTTTGAATTTGTAAATTTAAAGGGAAACTTCTGTGGAGCAATGGACACAATTTTGGACTATTGTATGCTGTTAAGAGTTGTTTTGTTAAATTCCAATTTATATGCACATGTTGTGTATCTATTTGTTTTAATTATAATGCTGTCTTGTACTGGACATTAAAGTGATTTGGCATATGTGTTGTCTAGTCCAGTGGTTTTCAAACCTGTCCTACAAGCACCCCTGCCCTGCACATTTTGTATATCTCCCTTGTCAGATTATAATGCTTTTGCATTTGTGGCAATAACTTTTAAGATTATGATTATTTATAACACACATTGAACACCATATTAAATCTACTTTTACATTTATAATGAACTATATATCTTGACATTGTTTATTTAAGATCTGCACAGTATCTTACTACATCTTGTAAGTGGTTAGGTGTGGAGTGTTATTTGTGTGTTCCCTGTGAGGCTAATATTAATTTTGATGTGAGCTAGTTAATCATTTCAACTGAAAAAAAAAATGCAGCGTTTATGTTAGGTTACATTTTATTTTGATGGTCCCCTGAGTCTATTGACTATAAGCAACTTTGCAACTACATGGAAACTAACTCTCATTTGATCAGTATTAGGTTAAGGTTAGGGTAGGTAGAATGTTGACGTACTTGCAAAGTTACTTATAGTCAGTTTGTCTGTTGGGGAACCATCACAATAAAGTGTTAGGACATATTTAGCAGACATACTGACTGCTAGTTGACATGTAGTTGCAGAGTTACTTATCAACAGCTGTCTAAAGGCTACCAAGGGTACCATAAGGGGCAGTTGTGGCCTAATGGATAGCGAGTCGGACTTGTAAGCGGAAGGTTGTGGGTTCGAATCTCAGGTCTGGCAGGGATTGTTGGTGGGGGAGTATCCTCCTTCAATACCACGACTGAGGTGTCCTTGAGCAAGGCACCGAACCCCCAACTGCTCCCCGGGCGCTGTAACATGGCTGCCCACTGCTCCGGGTGTGTGTTCACTTAGGATGGGTTAAATGCAGAGAATACATTTCACTGCTGGTATCTCTATATAATCGTGTATGTGACAAATAATAATCTTAATCAAACTGATATTACAATAAAAATAGTTCAAAGCAAATGTGTCATATTACACATTCATCTGATCTGATATCCGATTTTATGGCTGTTTGAGAAAAAAATATTATTATTATTATTATTACTATACTTATAAGTGGTCTTTGATTGCTTTAAGTAAAGTAGCATAAGAAAGGTGGCAAGATATGAGACTTATAATACATTATATAACTATGAGAAATATAATCCATTGTATCCATTGTAAATATAATCCATTATAATCCACTGTGGATGCAACATGTTCACTGTGTTATAAATCATCATACTCTTATTAAAAGCTATAACCACAAATAAGTAAATATTATAATACATTAAAACTGTTCTTATGAATAGTCATAAGATGATATAACATTTTATAAGGTTTTTTATAATGCATTGTGCATTCATTATAATGCCTCAAGAAAACCCTTATAATGTATTATAAATATGGGCTTCATAGCTGTCAGTCCTGTGTTCCCCATGTCTTGTGTTTCCCTCGCTCTTGTGACCATATTTGGGTTTTCCTGTCCCCATTCTGTTCATTTAGTCCCAGCCATGTCTTGATTATGTTCCAGGTGTGTCTCGTTCAGGGCCGTTTCTAGCCATTTTGATGCCCTAGGCGAAATAATCCCTATTATTCAGCATTTCGACACTTCCGTAAGGATGCATTAAATTTGACAAAGCAGTTTAATAAAGTATGTATTTGATCTTGTGAATTAGCGAATTTTACTACACAAATATTTTTAATTGGCTTTAAAAGTTTTATATGGGAATATTACAGGACACACTGAACCTTTGACGATGCATTAGCGCAAAAACGCACCTTTTAGACCAGTTTCACATGAAACATGATTTCTCAACTGCCACAAATATTGCCTAAACAAAATACTGATTTTGTGCATTTTTTGTACCAATATTTTAAATTGGCCTTTGAACCTGCATGGCAAAAAAAGCCGTACCTTGCTAAAACACTGACAGATCCCACTGATCTAATGGCATTGTTGAGTGCTCCAAATCCAAATGCAAACTTTGCATGCAACAATCAGAGGCAGCAATTGACAGCACTCTGATCCAATGGCATACAGGCATCGTCAGAATGACTGTACTCTAGCCCAATGATGTTGGGAGATCCAGTGGGGGCAGCAATCATATATACAAGGGTGACCTTGCCTCTCTTGATCACAACCCTGTTAAAATGTAGTGGCAGTAAGTGCGCTCATTGGCGCCCCCTCCAGCTGGTGGCGCTCTAGGCGACCGCCTAGCTTGCCTATGTCTAGAAACGGTACTTTCCCCCTCATTAGTTCTGTCTATTTATAGTGTGTTCTGCCCCTTGTTTCCTGTCGGCTGTTAAACGTCATCCCTGATGTTCCGTGTCTCCCTATGCAACCCGTGTTCTTCTGTTGGACTATTAAAGACTCTCATTGTGATTATCTCCACGTCTCCTTGTCTCCTCATTCCGTGCTTAGTGTGACCGTGACAGACGGGGGGGGGGGGCTATGGCTGGGGATACCAAGGCGATTGCGTTAATAATATTTGTGATAATATTTCGTTTTGGTTTTTAAAAAGTTAATTTAGAAAAACGTTTGGAGCATTTTTTTTGTTAGTAAAATAATTTTTTTGTATTTCTTAAAGTAACGACCAGCGGCAGACAGGTCACAATTTTTTTTTTTTTTTTTGATACAACATTTGATTAATCAATGCATGCTGATGAACTTTTATCATAGTTTATAGTTATATGGTAAGGAAAGTGTTCAACATTCAACCCGTTCTTTTTCATCAGTATTATTTGTGATTTAAATTTTGTGACAGGAATTCCTCTTTTTGCTTTCACTTTCACGATCTTGGTGTCAGCTTTACAAGAAAAGATAATTGTCTGTTTTGCTTATATCTATACACCTATCACTTTTTAAGACTAAAACAAAAGATGGATTCATTGTTATTCTTAATTAAAAAGCACAACAACAATAAAACAGTACTTTACAATGACAAACTAGCATAACATTTATTAACAAAAACGAATAAGACGAGGCATGGCATAGGACACATCACATGCTGTATTATACCGACTAATACATAACAGAATGTTTAGCAAACACTGAGGAATCAAATAATAATAATATTAAAAAAATAAGGAAAGCCTCCATACCATAACTTGAGGTAAAGATAACAAGCTTTTCAAAACGAAAACAAAAAGTAAAACTAAACTGTCTGTTGCTGACAGGACTTGCATGTTTTCTCTACAAGAATACCAACATGTTCACCTTCTCTGGTTTAAGAAGCGGTCTTTTACTTTAGTTTGAAAACCAAATCCTCCGTTGTGCTCTGTCCGCTGCACGCACCTTCGTGCTCGTGCTGACTCCGGGAGTGAAAGCACAATGGGCGCGCTGCTCCCGCTCTGCATACGTGCCGCTTCTGCGCTGCCTCTGCTCTGCTGCGGTGTGAAACCAGGCTCTACTGAAGCGCTCACGCCTGATCAGTGAAATCTTTCTCCTGCTACAATGTGCTGCTGCTGGCAGCGCGCGTGCTTTGGAGCAGCCAGACCATGCACTAGCACAAGTGCGACCACGTCAAATTTTTACTGCACACTCTCAAAAAATGGTCGCATTTTGGTCGCAGTCTAGAGCCCTGAATATATAAAATAATTTTATAAAATAAAGAAAGCAATGATGTGCCGTCTCGTCTTGAACAGGAGCACTTCACAAAAATGAACCGAAAGTCAGCGAATACATGCCTCACAGACATGATAAATATATGGATAG
Source organism: Schizothorax lantsangensis (assembly GCA_027422415.1). NCBI lineage: Eukaryota > Metazoa > Chordata > Actinopteri > Cypriniformes > Cyprinidae > Schizothorax > Schizothorax lantsangensis. The sequence continues at coordinate 3,960,577 of CM049847.1, read as the reverse complement.
AAAGCTTTAAATTACTACTTAACGAAATAAATCAAATCGAAAACAAAAACAAAAACTCTTTCATTATAATCCGTGAAGATGCACTTCTCTCTAAAGGCGCATCTAATGAGGAGATGGTGAGTCAGGATCATCATCTGATTCTTCATCTTTGTGACTGTAACACCACGCCAGCAGAGGGAGCTCTCGCCTGAGTTTTGACTGTGAGCTCTTCCTCTGCAGTTACTTCCTGTTTGGCGGCCATATTAACCTGGCCACCACATTGCATCCTTGCGAAGTATTGCCAGTTTACCCTGCCTTACCAAGCGTTTATATATCTGTCTAGTTCTCCTGTGTATGACCAGTTTGCCTGTTTCTCTTGACTTCTCTTTTGGATTGCACTTTTGTCTGTTTGCCTGTTTGGACTGCCTCCTTGTGTATCGACCTCACCGCTTGCTTTGCTGACACTGAGTTTGGATTTGTGGAACTGTTTAATAAACTCTGCATATGGATTCTACTTCGGCTTCTGCCTCAACTCCGTTACAGAATACTTCGCCACCAATGAATCCAGCGGAGGTTTCTCAGCTCCAAGCAGCTTTCGCTTATCAGAGCGAGTTGTTGAAAAATTACCAGGAACAACTCAACAAACTGCAATCCGCAAATGACCATTTAACCCACTACATTCGATCACTTCCCTCGCCCTCCACATCAACGGTAAGACTGGCATTGCCAGATAAGTTTGATGGTTCAGCAGGACAATGTCGTGGGTTTATTCGTCAAGTCCGTATCTATGTGGAAAGCCAAAGAGATCAGTTTTCTTCTGAGGGAAGTAAATGCACGTTCCTAATGTCTTTGTTATCTGGCAAAGCGATTGATTGGGCTTCAGCGGTTTGGGAGGCAGATTCACGATTTCAATCGTCTTTTGAGTATCTATTACAACAACTTAGTGAAGTATTTGAATATCCTGAGGGGGGCAAGGATATTTCTACGCAATTGCTTCACATGTCACAAGGGAACCGCACCGCTGCAGATTTCGCTATTGAATTCAGAACTTTTGCTGCTCAAAGTGGATGGAATGATGTGTCATTGAAGGCTGTGTTCAAACAGAGTTTAAATTTGGAGCTTCAGGCTGAGTTAGCCTGCAAGGGTGAGGACTTAACATTTACTGCATTCATCACCATGGCCATCAAGATCGATAATTTGCTGAGAAACACACCCAAGAGAAAATCCACTCGACAACCAGTTCTTAACTCCCTCACTGCACCCTCTGATCACCAAGAGCCCATGCAAATAAATTATGCTCATTTATCTGATGAGGAGAGAACTCGACGCCGTCAACAGAATCTGTGCTACTACTGGAGGTGGATGCTTCAGACTGTGGAATTGGAGGAGTACTATCACAACGTCATGGTCAACCAGCTAAGTTGTATCCATGTGCTTTCTTTTCAAGGAAACTTACTTCTGCTGAGAGGAACTATGATGTTGGTAACAAGGAGTTACTGTCCATGAAAGCGGCAATAGAGGAGTGGAGACATTGGCTGGAGGGAGCCATTCATCCATTTCAGGTTATCACAGATCACAAAAATCTCGAGTATGTAAAAAGTGCCAAAAGACTAAATCCACGTCAGGCCAGATGGTCATTATTCTTCTCAAGATTCCAGTTTACTGTCACATATCGTCCAGGAAGCAAGAATAGTAAAGCAGATGCCCTCTCCAGGCGCCATGATCCTCCCTTCCAAGAACATTCACCAGAACCCATCTTGCCTCCCTCAGTCATTATTGCCCCTGTAAACTGGGACATCATGGAGGAAATTCAAAGGGCCACTCAACAAGATCCTCCGCCTGCCAGGTGCCCACCCAACAAGCAGTATGTTCCCCAGGTACTATGACAGCGGGTCATGCAATGGGTCCATACATCCATCAACTCAGGCCATCCAGGTATCTCTCGTACCATCAAATTGATCCACAATGCTTTCTGGTGGCCAGCAATGAATAGAGAGATAACAGATTACGTGAAGGCTTGTCAAATTTGTGCACAGTCTAAGACCCCAAAGGAACTTCCATCTGGTCTGCTGCAGCCACTACCTATTCCTCAACGTCCATGGTCCCATCTGTCAATTGACTTTGTGACTGATCTGCCTCCCGCCAAAGATTTCACAACCATTCTGGTCATCATTGACAGATTCTCCAAGTCTTGCCGCCTCATTCCCCTCAAGGGTTTACCAACTGCCATGGAGACAGCTCAAGCATTATTTCATCAGGTCTTCCGAATTTATGGTTTACCCGAAGACATTGTTTCTGATCGAGGAACTCAGTTCACTTCCCAGGTATGGAAAGCCTTTTGTCGTCAATTGACATTAACGTGAGTTTGACGTCAGGATATCATCCCCAGTCAAACGGTCAAGTCGAGAGATTGAACCAGGAGATCGGTAGATACTTGAGATCTTACTGCAGCCGGGAACAAAACCGGTGGGAGGAATTCCTACCATGGGCGGAATATGCTCAAAATTCCCTCACTCATGCCTCTACAGGACTCACCCCCTTTCAATGTGTGCTCGGATATCAACCCCCTTTGTTCCCGTGGTCTGGCGAACCTTCTTCTGTTCCAGCAGTGGATGACTGGATACGTCGTAGCGAGAGGGTGTGGGACAGCGCTCATGTTCATCTTCAAAGAGCTGTACGAGTACAAGAACTCCAGGCCAATCGAAGAAGGCGTCCACATCCTCCCTACCAACCGGGACAAAGGGTCTGGCTCTCCACCAGGGACATCAAGCTACGTCTGCCGAGCAGGAAGCTCAGCCCAAGGTATGTTGGCCCATTCAAAATTTTAAAACAAATAAATGAGGTCACATATCAGCTTGAGCTTCCTGCTAACTACCGCATCTCTCCATCTTTTCATGTCTCGCTCCTCAAACCGGTCCACCCGAATGCCGACCCCAACGCGGAGTCCCAAGAGCCACCACCTCCGCTGGACATCGACGGATCGCCAGCTTATAGGGTAAATCTGCTGCTGGACTCAAGGCGTAGAGGGGGTCGGCTTCAATACTTGGTGGACTGGGAGGGCTACGGACCAGAGGAGAGATCATGGATACCTGCTTCTGATATTCTGGATCCGTCACTCATAGAGGAATTTCATCGAGCCAGGCCCGACCGTCCAGCGCCACGACCACGGGGACGTCCACGTAGAGCGCCAGGAGTCGCTCCTAGAGGGGGGGTTCTGTAACACCACGCCAGCAGAGGGAGCTCTCGCCTGAGTTTTGACTGTGAGCTCTTCCTCTGCAGTTACTTCCTGTTTGGCGGCCATATTAACCTGGCCACCACATTGCATCCTTGCGAAGTATTGCCAGTTTACCCTGCCTTACCAAGCGTTTATATATCTGTCTAGTTCTCCTGTGTATGACCAGTTTGCCTGTTTCTCTTGACTTCTCTTTTGGATTGCACTTTTGTCTGTTTGCCTGTTTGGACTGCCTCCTTGTGTATCGACCTCACCGCTTGCTTTGCTGACACTGAGTTTGGATTTGTGGAACTGTTTAATAAACTCTGCATATGGATTCTACTTCGGCTTCTGCCTCAACTCCGTTACAGTGACACTGACACAGAAAACATTAGTTTATTAGTAAATAATTCAAATATCTCCTTACTATTTCCCCCTGACACATTCGTGTTAATTACTTTTGCTGGGGCTTTATGGCAAGCTTTATTGCGTGTATTTGAAGCAGAACTCTTCAGCTGCGCTGATGGCTCTCTGCTGCTGCGGGACTCTAAACACTGTCGAGCCGCTCTTGACAGCCGCAGCAGCACGGTCTCCTGTTGTTTCCACCAGCGCGGCAATTTTTTTCATCACTAATTGATGGATGTCTAAAATATAAACATAAGGAGAAGCCTAAAACAGGCCCGAGGCCCGGCCCGCGTCTGAACTATGACGTAAAAATTGGCCCGATGGAAGCCCGGTCGGGGTCGGGCTGAAATGCAGGGCTCTAGCGTTCCCCTCGGTAGAAATCACGTTTCTCCCTCGGGGGGCCCCCTCCCATCGTCGGGCCCTTAGAATCGTCCTAACTCCCCCCCCCCCCCCCCCCCTTACGGCGCCCCTGTTCTGCGGGCTGCCGCGGGGACGGCGCTGGACGACACGTCTGACGACATAAGACAAAATAAGAAGGAACAACATTTAAAACCACAAAATCAACATTTGCTGAAAATATACTTACCCTCCAGCCATCCAATTTATAAATTGTTTCTTCGTCTGAATAGATCTGGAGAAATATAGCATTACATCTCTTGCTCACCAATGGATCCTCTGCAGTGAATGGGTGCCATCAGAATGATAGTCCAGACAAATTATGGAGAGTCCATAATCCATAATAAAGCTTCCTCCAGTGAAATCCATTGGTGAGACTGTGATGTAGCCTAATGCTAAATTTCTCTAAATCTGTTCAGATGAAGAAACATAATCATCTACATCTTGGATGGCCTGAGGGTGAGGACATTTTCAGAAAATGATAATTTTTGGGTGAATTATAACTTTAAAAAAGTGTAAGATGTACAGCTTGTAAAGCTCAAGCAGAAAATTCGGGGAAAATAGCCATGGTTCAAGAAAGCCAGCTTTGTCTTCAGCAAATTAACATGTCCTCACTGTTTTACCTTACTGTATTACAGTAGCCTTATTTTTAGCATATCAAATAAACATGAAGACAGAGGCACATAAAAGAAGGGAATAAAATATATCAGAACCCTATTAACATGCCCGCTGCTGGCAAGTTACTATGGAAACAGCCATTGTTGGTCAGATAAATGAGGCCATTAAAGGCTATAGCTTGTTAAAAAAATAAAATAATAATAATGTGAAGCACATTATCGATCTTGTTCAAAGAACTTTAATTATAGCAGTCGTTTATTTAGTCTTATTCTTTTTGCCTGTATTTTTGTTCTCTGTTTATTATAAAGAATGACCCTCCTAACCAAAAGCATTTCTGGTGTGGTTCCAAGGAGTCTAAAACAATCGATGCATATCTTCTGTGTTAAGTCTGGTTATTTTCAACAAAAGCATTCAATGAGAGAAGCATACTAACTGCCTACTGTATGTATTTGCTCTAAAATCTCACTGCTACAGGATCTTCCAGTATCATACTGTCCCATAATAAATTGAGGAACCTGCAACTCACAATTATGTTATAATATAAAATAGTGCATCATGTATATATCATTTGCTATAGTAAAAATAACATTTTAGTAATGAGATCCAGAAGCTTTAAATACATTTAGCATGAAGGTGGATCGTATCAATATTGAGTTGTTTCTCACAGTTTTCATACACTGCACTGCATTGGAAAATCTGCTGGTCACTAATACTAAATGTGGAAAGCAATCAAGCATAGAATCCAAAAAAGACAGTTTTTAGAAATATGAGCGCTGGCATGGATTTAAGCGTACGCACACTCTACGATCAAATCTGAGCGTATGCACAATTTATAAATGAGGCCCCAGGTGAGTAAAATTATTACTAGGGGTTTGACTTACGGGGCCTCATTTATAAAGCGTGCGTACGCTCAGATTTGATCGTAGAGTGTGCGTACGCTCAGATTTGATCGTAGAGTGTGCGTACGCTCAGATTTGATCGTAGAGTGTGCGTACGCTCAGATTTGATCGTAGAGTGTGCGTACGCTTAAATCCACGCCACTGCTCATATTTATAAAAACTCTTTGATGTGGAAAAGTGCTTAGCGTCACGTCAGGGTCTGAGCAGACATACACACTTTTTCTTGTAGGAGTACTGCAGGTTTTTGAAAATGTAAGATGTTTTTGCAGCTCGCTGTTCTTAATTAAAGAATTTGGATGATGACTGGTGATCTTTTATATGTTAATAATATTAATTAGGAGTCGTTTACAAGCAGAGAGCTAAAACCATTCAGTTGCCCGCAAGTTCAAGATCATTCTCATGAACCACACGTACAGTACGCATATTTGAGAGATGTTTGTAAGATCAAATTTAGGATGGTTTCTGCGCAACTTTTTATAAATGAGGCCCACGAGATGAAACACTAAGGTCATTTGCCATTAAGAGGCAGTTTAGATGATGAAGGACGTTCATTCTAAGCAGTTCCTAGCAGTTAACTAGGATTTAGTTGCCTGTACTTAAGTAGTTACTAATCTATGGCTCTATTTTAGTAAAATAACAAAACAATGTGTTGGATTTGTATTTGTATCATTTTAATTGCTTTCATTTTTTGATTTTCTGAATGATTTTGATTTCTACTTTTTAATGGTTATTTGATGGTGTGGCAAATTTGTTAAAAAAGTCTGCAATGGCTCAGCATAAGATAATACAGCAGGATGAAACAAAATCTGGATCTATGAAACACTCCCAGTGAAGATAAATGCTGTATAAGAAAACACAAAAAGTTATCTCTCCTAGTTCAGCAGGAAAGTATGACTGTACAGCATTTGATGAGAAATGTCTTTATAAAATCAAAACATTTGGAAAACAAAGTATTTAAAAAAAGAATGTGGCCAGACATTATGTGGACATCATTTAAAGTCATTAATACTTAAGGACTTTCACTTGCATGTACAGTAAGATTCTTGTAACAATTTCCATAAGTTGTGCAAGGCATTTGAAAATTTTTTTGCAAGGCACATAACCGAGACAAATGCTAAAAACAAGAAAATGCAAAATTAGAATGGGGAGATGAGGCATGGTGGGAAAAAATACAAACAAACATTAAATGCTATTATATTTAAAACATGTTGCTAAAAAAACAATAATAATAAAAAATAGGTATCCTTTTTACAAGAAAGGACATAGTTTGTGAAACCATAGTTAACGATGTTTAGAAATTAGAACACAAAGAAGAAAATACAAACAAAACAAAGATCAATACAAATCATTTTGTAAAATAAAAAATATGCATTAAAACACAAACTTGTCTGTGTATTCTTCTAAGCAGTTCTAACCCTTAAATGACCCACCGTGTTTCCTATGTTTTAAAACCCAGAAGAGACCAAGTCACAAATAAAATGACAAATTTAGCAACAAATAATGCAAATAAACAAACAAACAGGTAATATACACATATTCCAAACCACCAGAAAAGCATTCTTCATTAAGGAAAAAATTGACCTCTAATGCACTAAATGGCAAAATAAAAGCACAAAAGATAAACACTATTTAAGAAAGAAAAAAGAAAAGAAAAAAGCAAAAGTCTCTAATTAAATCCAATATCTCATATTTAATTTACAAAACAGACATTGAGTCTGGAGGGGAAGGAAAGTATGCCAAAAAACATTTGCTCTGATAATTCGTAAAAACATTAATATCCTGTGGCCTTCTTAAATTACACTTTGCCATGGACTGCTACATTTACACATTTATCAAAGCTAAACTGACTTGGAAGGGTTAATGCATTTCTATAGGGACTTTTATCATATTTCCAGAGACATGGCTATGTTCTTTTGGTAATAACATACACACCATATGCATGCCAAAACAAAAACTGCAAATTTGTCTTTGGTCTGAGAATGGAAGTATAGACTCTAGAAGAGATCATCTAATTCTGTTGAGTACCACCGTTTACTGCTGCCACTGCAGGCCATATTTACCCTGTCACGGATCCGGATCAGTGCATTTACATGAAGCTGCTAGACTTTATGATCACTGCAGATTTATCCAGCATACTCTGTGGTAATCATGCATTCATTCTGTTCTGAGATCTATGGAAATTTTGTTTGCTAAGCACATCTACATTTTGGCTGATCATTACAATGGCGGTACATACAGACAAACTCCTCCACACTGTGAGAGGATATCAATAAGAGATAGACAAGGAATTATGGGATCGGTCAAAAACCCAGTTCATAACATGCATCACTGACAGTCAGAACAAAAATGTAACAAGACGAGGATAAATAAGCAATAAATAAAAGAACATGTATAGCCTATGATGTGTTTGTTTATATTTGAAAATATTTTAAGAGAACAACATTTTTTTTAAAAAAGTCAAAAAGTCTGAGATGTGTTCTTGATGTATTCAAATAAAATGATTTGCAGAGACACAAAAGTAGAAAGATGAAAGTAGAAAAGAGATATCTTTACAGTTTTAAGCAAATAGTATACAAGTATGCATGCATGCAGCTTACAACCTTAAACCATATGGCTCTATCCCAAATATCTTGCTGTGCTGCTTCTATATATGCAGCAATCAGAAGCTTATGAGTTGTTTTGGTAACACTGTTCTGTCATGTGAGGAGGTATAACGTTGTCATCAGTGGCGTGCACAGACCTTAGCAGGGCGGAAGGACAACAAGGATACTGAAAAAAATGCTGTAGACTACAGAACTCACTATAGAACTAATTTTGTAGGGTGCTTTTTAATCAAAAACATCCTACTCTATGATATTTATCACCTACAAATAACTGTTAACATAGTAATATCATGTTATTAATACCATGGTACTCTTTGAAGTTTTGAAGCACATTTGAATTAAAATGTAAATCCCATGGTATATGAATGTGGTAATCATTTAGTACCATGGCATTACATTCAGTACCATTGCATGGTACCATACAGGTTGTTGTACTGAATGATTACCATATTCATATGAAATATGAATACATGGTGGTCCAACACACTTCAAAGAATGCTGCTATAGAGTTTAAAAAAGGCTTATTGGTTACGCTTAAAAAAATCTTTGGTTAAATTAGACAACTCTTCTGTTATTTATGATAATTGTACAAAGGGACCACTCTTATTTTATCACTCTTATAAAGTCGGTAATTCTGACAGACTGATGTAATTGAAATTTGAATTTTTTTATTATTATTATTATATAGTTTGATGAACATCCATTAAAGCAATACACAGTCAATTTTCGAAGCCTCTCTGATCTGCTGGAGCTTTAAAACTTTTATAATTTTAACATTTTTTTCCACTACCTGCAAAAGAAACTAATGTATTTATAGTCAGTTATTACGAGACTGAAAGGAACAGTTTGTGCACACCACTGCTCATATTTGCTGAGATGCTCGGCTCATGTTTGACACTCTAGAGTTCTTCTTCTTCTTCTGTTTTTTATCTAACATATCAGTGTGTTATTGCTTTTAATACCTAATCACACAACTCTTCTAAATCCCAGAGAAAAATTTTACATTTTAGCTTTTAATGTTACTTTTTGCTTAATGATATAGAATAGCTGAAGATAATCATATGAAAATATATGTATAGTGCACGCATGTTCTAAGACATGTAGATCACCTTTGGTCCTTGATTTGCCCTGAGTGAAAGGTTTGATTTGTAATAATGTGATGTATTCTTTTTTTCAATCGTTAAATTTAATTATATAATATTCTAATGCCCAAAACTTAAAGTTGGTGTAAGTGTCAAATTTCGATGTAGAGCTGTGTGGCTGGAGGGCTGTGAATTTGGAGTGTTTCGTAAAGAGGCATGTCATCAATAACACATAATAACACACTGAAAGAAGCACAGAGTTGCTGAAAATATTCAAAAGAAAATATAACTGAGACAATGCAACATCAAGAGTATAAAGTTACATTATGCAGTAAATGTATGTTGTGTTGAATCGGTCATTTACTGTATGTGGTTGTTTGCTGTTCTTTGTTTTTGTTTTTTTCTTTTCTCATTGATCAGTTCTGATTATGTATCCATATGCAGTCATTAAAAATGTTTCCCTTACAGAACAAGGCTTTGGGATGCATTCTAAAATATTTGGCATCTCCAAATGAAGTACAAAATATGCATACAACAAGTAACTTCCAGATATGTCACTATGGCTTATTTTTCTCTGGTCTTGCATTCTTTTTCATTTCTCTCTTTTCAGTTAGAGAAAAACTGTCTGAAGTAACAGCGTTGGCATGTTCTTAAGGTTTTCTCTTTTTACAATTCATTTTTACTGCTTTTGAAAAGTTGAGGGAAACTAGATGTGCAAAGTTGTGCATGTTTTTTTGTCATATGAAGCTTATTTTTTGAGTCATTCTGGGAAATTGCTTGACTGAATGATTTTGTTTGTATCAACTGATCAAGTGTCTGGAATACAATGTTGTCCGCTGTTATCTGTATGCATCAGACCCACATACATACTGTCCTCCAGCGGTCACTGTGCTCTTCCGGTCGAACTCTTTCTAGCTCCGCCCATGTCCACTTGCAGGAGTCCCCATTCCTCATCCTCGCTGTCCCCTGCTCGGTCCCGTTCCCTCCTCCGCACACTCATCATCCTCATCCTCTTCATCCTCCAGAGCAGATTCCTCATCCCTCTCACGTTTGATGGCCTGGATGGCAGGAGGCGGCAGGGGGGCAGAAGCACCAGTGTCTTTAGAGTCGGAGCTCTCCTCAAAGATCTCAGGATTCTCCAGCATCTCTCTGATCAGAGGAGGCATGGGGCCTGGGATCTCCATCTTTAGAGTGATGGCTCGCTCTGCTCCTAAACAAACACACAAAGATGATCGTCTTCATGTTTTGTGTTTTAATATCTTCATTTAGGTCCATATTTTATATATTTATCATTAGTGTGTAGCAGAGGTGCTCTCAGGTCTTAAGATCTATACCCGACTCAAACTTCTTGGGACTTCATGGACCCGACATGCATAAGTTGAAAGTTGACAGATGTTAAAATAACTTTTTGAGTCCATTCGGCAAGCAAATTTATTTCAAATAACCCGTGATCCAAGGCTACTAATGTCAGTCCTAACCTGTGTGTGAGGCATTCATCAACGTTTTGCACCCAAACCTGCTTGAGTCTCTGGTTGGACCTCGGATTTTCAGATTTAAGCGGATTCGTGAGACTTTTAGTGTGTAGTAGACTTTGCATCGAGTAGAAGTCGTTTAGAAGTCAGCAGCTATCAACTAGGCGAGTGCGCTTTAAACATATCGCAATGTAAAATTCCAAGACTTTATTACATTCTTCATACTAAGTACCATACAGGCATAAACAATGCGAACCTTTAGTGCTGATGCCTCGGAGGTCAGTGACCTTCATCAACATTCGTGGGAACATGTGAGGTTTGTTGGGGCGTCGCCGGCGAGCGTAGATCTTTAATGCCTCAAGCAGAGGTTCCTGTAGCTGGTCCACCCGATGAGGTTCCTCCAGGTCCATGCGGTCTACTCATTCAGCCAGATGCAGAAAGGCATGACATGTCAATCAAAGTTCAATGACAGCAGAAGGAATAAACCAACCATGAGGTCAAAATGTTTAGCAAAGAAGCAGGACAACCAGAGCAACTACTGCTGAAGATGCAAAGATTAAAACAGTACTCAGAGATAAGATTAGCACATCACGGAACTTACTTAACCCAAGTCATAGTTTCCACATTCAATTGAGTTTCTAGCTGTAAGTAGTTGGAGAAGAAGTAAATAACACACTGAGCGACAGCAGTACCTCCGCAGATGAGGCAGATGGCGCTAAGGAGCCCTGTCTCTGTGTCGTCCATCTCCAGGGGCAGGAGCTGCCCGGCGAAAGCAAACACCAGGTCTGTGAGTGGGCCGAAACCAGCGTTGTGCATTTGTGTTCTGTTGAGGGTCAGTCCATCGGAAAAGGTCATAGTGTCCTGTTCTGGAGTGTAGCGAGTACAAATCCGCAACATCTGCAAAGTTGAATTTCACAATTAAGAAAAATACAAATAAAAACTACATGAAAGGGTACAGTGTCTCATTTTTTTTTTCAGAGTCCCACGCCACGTGCACTGAAATTTCAAAGGCCAATTCACACTGTACTAACAGACACAGAAAAAACCGACAGTCACCATTTTACAGTATGTCACCCCTCAGATGTTCCAAGACCTGACAAACAAGCTCTGACCAATGCCAACAGTGATCTACACACTGATCCGGCAACACCCGCCGAATGTGTCTGTTGCAGTTTGTCTGCGTCTCTCAATGAATGAATGAATCGGCCTTAAAGTGATAGTTCACCTGAAAATAAAAATTCTGTCATTTTCTCACCCTCCACTTGTTCACCTATTCCAGGAATTGTAGGTGTGGGGAGTGAATGTACAGCGCTCTTTCCACCCTCAATACCACGACTGAGGTGACCTTGAGCAAGGCACTGAACCCCCAACTGCTCACCGGGCGCCGCAGCATAAATGGCTGCCCACTGCTCCGGGTGTGTGTTCACGGTGTGTGTGTGTTCACTGCTGTGCGTGTGCACTTTGGATGGGTTAATTGCAGAGCACAAATTCCGAGTATGGGTCACCATACTTGGCCACATGTCACATCACTTTCACTTTCACTTTTCCAAACCTTTGTAAGTTTCTTTCTTCTTCTGAACACACCTAACCAAAAAGATATTCTGAAGAATGTTATGGAAGTCATTGGCTACCGTCAGCTGTCTGGTTAACCTCATTCTGCAAAATATATTCTTGAGGGTGAGTAAATGATGACTTTTTTTTTCTTCTTCTTCTTTTGTGAACTATCCTTTTAAGATGTGGCATCTATTGTAGAATTTACTACTTAGAACCATGCGTTCTACCAACTTCCCTTGTGCTACATCTAGTTTTTCAATGCAAGAATGTGTTTTGTTTGCACTGCCCCTAAAACATAAAACTGTTTTTATTGTATTTACCAGTATTTCAAGGCAGGCAGATTTCAGTAAGGTGATCTGGTCTGCAATGGTGAGTGAAGTAAAGCCTGGCACACGTTTGGCAAACTCCACAATCTTTATAATGCACTTTGTGGAGAGCTCACTGAACTTATCCCACAGTCCAAGATCCAGCTGAACCCTATGATCCGCACTGGAATTCTGAAATAAAAGTAAAACAGGAATACTTATCCATACATCTCCATACAATTAAACTAAAATGTCATTAAAAAATAATCATTGTTGAATCACTGAATGGAAATTCAGTGTGTTCGCATTATGTGTGTGTGTGTGTGTGTGTGTGTGTGTACAACAGCAGTATAGACTGGCAAGTACAATAGGAGATATGCATAGGTGGACAGAGGTTTCAGTGTAACTGGTTACATTTCAGTTTTGACTAGCCAGCTGAAAATTTTGACCATTAATAATTCACAGTGCACATCTGTAATGCAATTCTGACTTATAATAGTTCAGATAAAACATGTCTACAATGCAGTTATGACTAATGAAAATCCCAGGCTCATAATCCATAATTCACAAGTTATTATTATTATTTTTTTTTAGATTTTACTTTGAACTAGTAATATTTTTTAAAGATCCGTCCAGCTGCAATTATGTCTAGTCATAATAGCATACAGATATTATAACATCAGTGAAATAAAAATTATTTTTTGAACGTTTTCATTTCCCCTCTGATTATACTTTCACTGGCACTGTGTGTAGCTCAAAGCACTCACAAAGAATTTATAGCAGTGACTGCCAAAAATGTCATATTTCATACAGACAGACAGACAGACAGACAGACTAGATAGATAGATAGATAGATAGATAGACCCTGAATTCCGGAAATGTTGGGACATTTTTTAAATTTGAATAAAATGAAAACTAAAAGACTTTCAAATCACATGAGCCAACATTTTATTCACAATAGAACATAGATAACATAACAAATGTTTAAACTGAGAAATGTTACACTTTTATCCACTAAATGAGCTCATTTCAAATTTGATGCCTGCTACAGGTCTCAAAAAAGTTGGCACGGGGGCAACAAAGGTCTGAAAAAGCAACACATTTTGAAAAGATTCAGCTGGGAGAACATCTAGCAACTAATTATGTTAATTGACATCAGGTCTGTAACATGATTAGCTATAAAAGGGATGTCTTAGAGAGGCAGAGTCTCTCAGAAGTAAAGAGTAGAGGCTCTCCAATCTGTGAAAGAGTGCGTAAAAAGATTGTGGAATACTTTAAAAACAATATTCCTCAACGTCAAATTGCAAAGGTTTTGCAAATCTCATCATCTACAGTGCATAACATCATCAAAAGTTTCAGAGAAACTGGAGAAATCTCTGTGCGTAAGGGACAAGGCCGAAGACCTTTGTTGGATGCCTGTGGTCTTCGGGCCCTCAGACGACACTGCATTACTCATCGGCATGATTCTGTCATTGACATTACTAAATGGGCCCAGGAATACTTCCAGAAACCACTGTCTGTAAACACAATCCGCCGTGTCATCTGCAGATGCCAACTAAAGCTCTATCATGCAAAAAGGAAGCCATATGTAAACATGGTTCAGAAGCACCGTCGTGTCCTGTGAGCCAAGGCTCATTTAAAATGGACTGTTTCAAAGTGGAAAAGTGTTCTATGGTCAGATGAGTCCAAATTTGACATTCTTGTTGGAAATCACAGACGCCGTGTCCTCCGGGCTAAAGAGGAGGGAGACATTCCAGTGTGTTATCAGCGTTCAGTTCAAAAGCCAGCATCTCTGATGTATGGGGGTGCATAAGTGCATACGGTATGGGCAACTTGCATGTTTTGGAAGGCACTATGAACGCTGAAAGGTATATAAAGGTTTTAGAGCAACATATGCTCCCCTCCAGACGATGTGTATTTCAGCAGGACAATGCAAAACCACTGCAGCTATTACAACATAATGGCTTCGTAGTAGAAGACTCCAGGTGCTGAATTGGCCTGTCTGCAGTCCAGATCTTTCACCTATAAAGAACATTTGGCGCATAACCAAATTAAAAATACGTCAAAGATGACCACAAACTCTTCAGCAGCTGGAAACCTATATCAGGCAAGAATGGGACCAAATTCCAACACCAAAACTCCAGAAACTCATAACCTCGATGACCAGACGTCTTCAAACTGTTTTGAAAAGAAGAGGAGATGCTACACCATGGTAAACATGCCCCCGTCCCAACTATTTTGAGACCTGTAGCAGGCATCAAATTTGAAATGAGCTCATTTTGTGCATAAAATTTTAAAATTTCTCAGTTTAAACATTTGTTACGTTATCTGTGTTCTATTGTGAATAAAATATTGGCTCATGTGATTTAAAAGTCTTTTAGTTTTCATTTTATTCAAATTTAAAAAACGTCCCAACATTTCTGGAATTCGGGTTGTAGATAGATAGACTTAAATTAGACTTAAATTCTCTTTATGGCATATGAAGTATTACAAGTACAGAGAAACTGTGCAGTTTCTCATTTAATATAAGGCAATCAATTGATTGATCACATTGGCCTTATATTAAATGAGAAACTACACATTATATTTGATGGTTCAGTACATGTGTAATGTTATTACATTGGTGTGGATCATTTGCATGATCTTGGCTCACACAGTCCTACTCATGTTTATTTAGCTGACAGACAGAAGGATGTATGTGAATATGAATTAAAGTGTGAGAGCTCAGGACTCACAGTCGTGTATTTTCCGAGCTGACAGAGCGAAGGGAAGGTTTCCCTGTGTGCTTTGCTGACTTTATTAACCAGTTCTTCCAGTTCTCCACTCAGCTCGTAGCTTTCTGGAAGAACCACCTCCTCTTTTATGTCCTTCTTTTTCTTATTCCTGTCATTACGGACCGCTTAAAGATAAAGAACAACACAAAATGAAGCCAACCTTGTAGCATACATGAATAATAATAATAATAATAAAAACATGCTACTCATGAAAGTTAGACAATATAATTTCTTAAACGGGGTCATATGATGCGATTTCAAGTTTTCCTTTCTCTTTGGAGTGCTACAAGCTGATTGTGCATAGATAAGATCCCTGAAGTTGCAAAGACTAAAGTCTCAAAACCAAAGAGATAATCTTTATCAAAGTTAAAACTCTGCCATGCCCCCCTAAAATGGCTCATTCAAACATGCCCCCACATGTCTACATCACGATGTGGAAATATTAGCATAATGCCGCCCAAATGTTCACACAAAGAAAGAAGGCGTGGTTTCAGTAACCACAGTAGTGTTGAAGCAGTCATGTCAGGGAGACACTGTGTTTCTAGGCGAAAGCAAAAGCACTTTATTTGGCCTTCCGAAAGTAGATGCATTTAGGAATCATTAAGATTACTTACAACAGAACAGCACAACCCAGATGTTAACTAAACGCATTTTATGGAAGACCGTTTCGTGAACCTAGGAGAGGAGGTAATTCTGACTTTGCTATGACAATCTGGCTCTTCTGAATCATCGATTGTAAGTATGTTTTGTTATTAATTTAAGTATTTGCTATTGACTGTTCAAATGCAGAGTTTTGCTCATCGTGTGTGTGTGTGTGTGTGTGTGTATGTGAGAGAGAGAGACATGGTCACATCACAGCACGTCAGCTGTCTTAATGCGGCTTGTGTACAAACACATACGAGCTTCATCACTGTGTCTCTCACGTGACTCTGTTACTCTTTCGGGCTTGAACTGATGGTAAAACTAAGGACATTATTAACTGTCTTTACTTTTATTTTGAAAGCTGAAACTCACGATTATGGAAAGGGGCGTTACATTTCCGACGAGTGCTTGTGGTGTTCGGCCAATCACAATGCACTGTGCCAGTTGGCCAATCAGAGCAGACTGTGCTTGTCGGAAGGAGGGACTTTGCAGAAAATGAAGCATTTGAGAGAGGTGGGGCATAGAGGACCTACAATAATGTACAGTATTTGAAAAATAATGTTTTTTGAACATTAAAGCATGTCAACATATTCTGTTACACCAAATACACAAAATAATGATCTTTAAAAAAGCATCATATGACCCCTTTAAGGATTTTATTCATACCAGGTATTCAGAACAAGACTTTTTTTTTTTTTTTGAGGCAATCATAGATGTGCTTTTCACAAACTCATGAATTCGCTCTAAACTACAGCTAGCATGTCTTTATTGGTTGTGTGAACTCAGAACAGTATAGATGGTGACGTACTGCTCTGATTTTTACCTTCCTTAGACATGCCAACCTCAAAGCACTTCTGCAGCCGGCAGTACTGACAGCGGTTCCGTGTCACCTTATTGATCTGGCAGTTTTTGTCTCTGTGGCAGGTGTACACCATGTTCTTCTGGATACTGCGACGGAAAAAACCCTGTTATGAAGATAAGAGAGAGAAAGAAACACAAAAATATGGACAGAAAAAAAGGCAAGTTTAAATTCACGATTCATGTTTGAACTTAAAGGCTTTGTGATTTCATGAAGTTTAGATCATGAAAATTACTCAAAATTTTGTGTAATAGAGAACAGTTTTTATTAACTTCAACAGAGAAATCAGCAGAGGGCACTAAAGAGTATGTTTGAATGAAAACAAAAGTCTTGATCTTGGCAGTATCACTAGGTGGCAGCACTCAAATAATCACATATGTTTATTTTATGCATGTGATGTGTTATAATGTAATTACATGTAATAGAAGTGTCTTATTTGTCTAAGTCTTCACATTAGGCTGTATTTTCCACAAATCTTTTTCCCACTACAGGGTTCAAACATGATTAACATTGGAAAATTGGAAAATGCATTCTCAGGTTTTGTTTTGTGTATGTCATGTATTTAAAGTGCATTCGAAGTTTGTCTAAAAACAAATAACACTCTTCATAGAAAAAAAAGAAGAAAAAATTATAGCTAATTTAGCTTTGGTTTATGGCAAAATTAAGTTTAAAAAGCCAAATGCATATTATATTGACCTACATTAAGTAACATTTAGGCTTTGTCTAAATAAAATCTGTGGATTAAGTATGGTACGGGCTTATTATTTGTTTGTTTGTTTATGCCTGTCTGTCTGTCTTTGGGGAACATATTTTGTTTGATAAATTTTAAATCAAGGTGTAAGGTTTTTAAGCTTTAGACCAAACCATAAATATAATTTGAGAAATACTAATTAGTGTGGATGAACTAGTTGATCAAAAGTATATATACTGTAGAGGTTTGCGTACCTTGCAGCCCTCACAAGAGCTGACTCCATAATGGTAGCCAGAAGATTTGTCCTGGCACACAAAGCAGGGTTTATAGACACGAGGAGGAGGGGGTGGAGAAGGAGAACTGGGAACCATCTCCTCTGAGCTTGAGCTCTGGGTCTCCACCGCTGCAGAAATCAGGAAGAAAAAGAGCAGATAATTAGTGGTGATTACAAAGGTAAGAATCTGGTTGTTGTTTTCGAACTTTCTACCCACACAGGCAAGTTATGCACTGGAAAACATCACCACTCTTCAAAAATGTAAAAATCTATTTATACCGTTTAATATGTTAAAAATCTGTTTACACTTAAAACAACAAAGCCACTTTCACTCCCTTTTCCCTGAGTAATTGTTTAGATTAAGCCTGGGCAAAGTTGTGAGTTTACGATACATTTGTCATTATTTAACAGCACTGCACCATCAAAAATCATGACTGAATCGGAATGTGTTTCTTTTTCAAAGAATATTAGCATATTTAGAATGAAAGAGACAAAAACTGGATGGTTGATGACTGAAGTTGTCAAATGCATTAAGAGGCATCTGCCCAGGGGTCTGAGCTCGAAGAAAAATATTAAGTGAGCGCACTGAGGGGCAGAGGTGTTGAAAGAGAAGAGAGATGGGAAAAAATGAACTCCGGGACAGATGGATGAATTGATAATATGCTTTGACTGACACCTCAGCATGTGTTCGACTTGCTGTCACGCACCCAAATGGTACCACAGTCAGATTCATAAACATCCCGTTGTATGGCACAGACGCAGACATATGATCTAACACGGTTTACCCAATTTAAACACCACCGTGTGAATCCTGTGTAATATATTTTGCGCAAGTCCACACTGTCACTCCGTTCAACTTTCACCTCTAGACACCCTCTCCCCCCTCATGCTCTTGTTTCCTGGACATTAAATTCCTCAGGCCTGGATGACTGGCTTTTTACTAGAGGTCCAGTCTCAAGATCGCCCGTAAAGCCCGTCTGTGGTCTGACCGAGGCCTGAGGCCTGCATGACCGGCACTTTATTGGCAGTGCGTCACCTTGGCCAGCCATTCACACCAGCAGCAGCTGTCCCCTCACTCTCTACTTGTAAAAAATGAGAGAAAAACAGCTAAAACTGGGTCTTCAGAACTCCAGATTTTACGGCCCACAGAGGCCTTCGCCCCCTCCTCCTACTGAATGGAGCGGATCCCCCAAATGTGCCTCTCATTCTCTCTTTCTTCTCCTCCCTCTGTCCTCCACTCTCCCTCCATGGGCACCGTTTAACAAGAGCAAAATGAGAGAAGGTATAGATGAGAAATCTCATAAAGAAACAGGGGGAGCTGGGGCTGGGGGAGGCTGGGAGAGACAAATGAAGAATGTGTGAGAGAGGGTGAATTTCACTTTGACCTTGGCTTTGACAGCAGCTTTGGCTTCTCGAGACATGAACGTGAACCGAGAGTCACATAAATACTGCCAATGATCTAATCACAACCTCAGCTGAGATAAAATACACAATATTGATGATGTGACATTTGGCAAACTATGAAAGGACGTTTAGTTTCCAAACACCACAGAAATATGTGGTAGAGACGTTCCAAAGTCACAACCCAATTTTTTTTTTTGCCAACAGCAGATATTGAAACTTCAAAATATACGGAACTTAGTCCGTGTGGTAGATGTCGTATATAATTTGACTGGAATGAAAGCAAAGCTGTGAGAGGAACAGTTACAATACAGTATATTCAACCCGATTCATGAAACAAAAAGCAGAGCACATTTCTGTCAACTGTTTTTAAAGCTATATTTGCAAAATTATGCATTCAGTTAATATATTTTAATAACTATACAAACACTGATTAAAAAAAAAACCTAAAAAAAAAAACTAAAATCTTAAGCAGCAAATCAGCATATCAGAATGATTTCTGAAGGATCATGTGACACTGAAGACTGGAGTGATGATGCTGAAAATACAGCTTTTCATCACAGGAACAAATTACATTTTAAAATATATTCAAATAGAAAACAGTCATTTCAAATTGTAATAATATTTAACAATATTACTGTTTTTTTACTGTATTTTTTGATTAATGAATAAATGCATAAAAAAATAATAAAAAAAATAATATATATATATATATATATATAAACACACACACACAAATATGGTCTACTTGCTGAGTTATTTGATTGTTGTAGTCTATTGTGTAACTTGCATTAAAGTGGGTGTTCACACAGAACATTCTTTTGTTCACAAGCAGACAGAATGGAACAGAACGCAGGGTCACAAGATGCTTGAACTCATTTTAACTTGACACAGCATCTTAAAAAGCAATAATCATTGCACACAGGGCTGAAAAATGCATCTGTCCGATGCATATGTATGTAGATTCACAAAAACAAAAGTTACAGTCCCTGTAACATTATGTAGGTTAGGGTCAAGCACTGGTATTGTGTCTTTTTCTTTAGATTTTGTGCAGTTCTGTCATGCATATCAACACGTCTAGGTCTCTGGAATGCTGATAGACATAGTTCTTACACGTAATGTTCTGTGAAACACAAGGCCGAGGATGATGGCTGAGTGAGTGGGTGAGAACGCAACCTGATCACTGTGTTTATGTAGTAACTTAGGCTGAATTGGCTTTATGTGTTTATGTGGCAGCAATGCTTGAGTGACACAGAGCGGTTCTGAAAACATCCAGCTCCTTCAGTGCTGGAGGAGTGGAAACCTGGCGCCACCAGAGAAATGACTGACAGACAAAAGGGGAAGAAAGATGGAATGCTATTCTGTTCCCATTTCATTTTCTTTCTTTGATGTATTTGATATGCTAGTTTTGACTTGTGGAGGATATGGTTGATTTTGAAATAAAGCAGGTGGAGCATTCAGAAGAAACAGTTCAATGAAAGAAATGATTTTCTATATTGGCACTTGACAGCATTAACAGATTTCAGAACAAACGAAAATGTATAATTCCACTCTAACTTCTGCTCAGTCATTGTTTTATGAACGAGATTGAACACACATACAAACACAGGTAGGAAAGCCAGGCAAAGACTATTGCGACAGCTGAGGAAATCAGGGTCATTTAAAACTTTCTATGACTAGAAAGTGTTTTGACTTCCATTAAAGCACTGGTGCAGAGAGTTGTGCGCTTACGCAGGGTCTGCTCTCCCCTCTCTGCAAATCTACCTCAAACGAAAATGATCACCAAAGACTTAATTCTATTCACTCTGCTGCCATGTAAGCGCTCTCAAAAACTGCCAGGAGGAGCATATTTCTGCAACTCTTAACATCATGATTTCATATCACAATCTGTTTGCACTTATCATCTACCTCATACTGTTTACACAATACTGACAACAACACTTTCTGATCTTGACTTATCATATTTTATATTTATTCCTTGTGATTGCTGCTCAGTCATCATGTTCTACCTGTTTGCAAGGTGATGCAGGTTTTATCAGTAAAGGAGCTGAGGACTTCAGCATGACAAATAAAACTTGCTTGAAACAGGGTTATATTTGTCAGATTACTTCCATTAAAGTGCGCAGAAAGAAAATGATTTAATTGGAGATATTTCTGACATGGACTCGCTGAAAGGTGATGCGGAAAAAGGAGCACTGGACAAGCCAGGGTTTGTGCTGGGAATCCCCGGAAACACTGGTTTAATCCCCGTCTTTCAGCAACCTCAGCAAAACTAACAGGTGACCACAGTCTCTCTGACATCATCAGAAAGAAGCAAGATCTCACTTTATAGAGAAGCATCATGCGATGCAACATGTTGCCTGCTCAAGACTAGCATGCGCCTGATGTTATATTGTTATTTAATGAATTAGACATAGATTCAGACATGACTACATTTTGGTATATTTGTAGAAGTTCTCAACCACTGATCTTTATCATTGTACATAAGCAAAAAGGTTTACATTTTCAATACATATAATGTAAAAACTGTACTTGGGTTAAGATTAGATTCAGGGTTAGTAGCTTGTTACTACCCATTACTGTAATCAGTACAATAGTATGTACAAGCAGAATAGGACTGTAAAATAAAGTGAAACCCATGTCATAATGAATGTACTAGAAAAAAAAAAAAATATATATATGATGTTGTTAAAGTATACAGGAAAATGAAATGCATGAATCAGTTATTGAATAAAAACAAAAATATGGAAATGGAACAAACACTGAGATCACTGTCAAAATACATTTGTTACATATGTCCACTATATTTAGGATCTACACACACACACACAATAGTTTGCAGACTGAGAGTAGAGATGAATGCTTCTTTTATTTCTTCTGCGTGGTTGTGTGTGTGGATGGACTGAACCGCATGATTGAGTCAACTCAAAAGTTACACTATTGCTTTCAAGGCATTCATGAAGCTTTTAATGCTCTTTTAACTACAAATTTAGCAAAGGCAAATTAGTCATTAGTACACTCTAAAAACATGCTGTGTTAAATATGGACAAACCCACCGATTGGGTTGTTTTCAACCAACAGTTGGGTTAAATGTTTAACCCATCCTTCTGGGCAGTAACCCAACTGCTGGGTCTAAACAACCCAATCGCTGGGCTTGTCCATATTTTACCCAGCGCTGGGTTGTATTTAACCAGCATTTTTTAGAGTGTAGTCATCAAACAGATTTTAAGTGAACACATAACTTTTTATACAGAAGCAAAGAAGAAACCTTTAAAGATCATTCAAGAGCTCTATAATAGTCAGTTGTGTGGAGATGTTTGAATAGTTTCTTTCGTTTTCTTGTCAGGAAAAAAAATGCCTCTAAATGACAACAGTATTTGTCTTAACTCCTTTTAGTCAAATGCTGATGCAATCAGTTTTACAGGCTTTCTGCATGTTGTTAGAATTTGTAACATCTCACCAACATTCGACTTGAAGTGTTACTGAGAAATTTAACAAGTTGGGTCAATTCAGGTTTGCCTCCAAAACCTTATGTTAGGGTTTAGATGTTTGCTATATGCTGTAAATGCCTGAACATTTGGATTGATGGATCGAGGCATTAAAACCTCATTTGATTTGCTTGTTGTACTTTTACATAACTGCTCATATTAAACAATGCGCTGGTAAACTAACCAGTGGTGTGCTCTGATCTCTCATGGCATGTACAGACCTCCACTGGACCTCTATAAGGGCAAAGAAAGTATTATTTATTTAATAATTCACCTGTAGTTAAAGTATAATGAAAAAAAATGTCCATATTCTCCAGGGTTCCTTTAGACATTAATGCATATGCGCACTCTTCAAATTAATGAAATTGATTGAAATGCAATATATACTTAAATGCATATATACTTACACATATCTATATCCATATAGTCCAGAAGTCATACTAACAAGAAACTTCTTCTCACCACAGGTCGAGAGATGTAGTTCTTGACACCATGGTTGGAGATGATAAGTAATATTGCTGTACATTATTTTTCAGTTTAACAAATAAAACAGTGAGAATCGAAGAGATAACTTAACTTTACATCACAAAAGAAAATGATCGATTATGTTTGAACAGCTGAAAAGTCATCTCTTCCACGAGCACTTTACTATTTCTTATGTCCCTCCCTGCTCAAGCTAGACAACGATTGAAACTATATCACTAGCACTGCTCATGTTTATTGCCTCCTTATGATGAAATGTTGTATTCCTCATTTATTAGTGGACCTGGATAAAAGCATCTGCTAAATGACTGCTGTACTGCACAGTTAAAGGAAGCTCCACTCTGAATGTTTAAAATAATTAGTAGTAGTGGTAGTAGTAGTAGTAGTGTAATTAATTAATATTCATATTCACAGTGTGTACTTAGATATACTTTTGGGAAAAAATAGGGATAGCATGGTTTTTGGGATAGGGTTAGAGTTAATTCAGGGTTAGTCTGTAGGAGTTATGCATGCATACATACATGTAGATTTTTCAAATCACATGGCCTCTGTAGGATGCTGGAGTCTTTCCAAGCATGTCTGAGTGCAGACAGGGAAACAGCTATCACAGGGCTAACACACACACACACACACACACACACACACACACACACACACACACACACATTTACATCTACAAACACCTACAGACAATTTAATGTCTCCAATTTACCTATCCAGCATGTCTGAGTGCAGACAGGGAAACGGCTATCATAGGGCTAACACACACACACACACACACACACACATACATTTACATCTATGATCACATCTACAGACAATTTCTCCAATTTACCTATCCAGCATGTCTTTGTATTGTGGGGGAAACCGGAGCACCTAGTACTCACACACATACACATACGCAAACAGACTTTTCCCTGTCCTGGCATGTCACCATTTTGAAAATAATGCCCTCAAATATTTCAGCTTTGAAAACACATAATGCTCGTGCCTGTGAACTAAACCGATTCTTGTTTTTCACATTCACAAGAGACACACATAACAAAAGCCACAGTCTTTGGCTTGACTAAAAGCTCATTTAATCCTATAACAAGCTGTGCTCAATCCAAACCAGCACATGTGTGAAACTACATACTAAACATACACTACGCCTGACCCGTTCTGCTGTCATGCCTATGACCAGACTGTGAACATGAATAAAGCTGGATATTAATACTGTAGATAGAAATTGAGGTAAAAATGAGAAAGAGGGTCGGCACCGATAGCCTTGTAGACAGTGCACCGACATACAGCGCCGTTGGCTACAGGCGTCCCGAGTTCAAATCCCAGCTTGAGGACCTTTCCCGATCCTGCCACCCTCTCTCTCTCCCACTTTTGCTTTCTGTAAACTCTAAACTGTCCTGTCATCATAAAGAAAAAAATGCCAAAAAAAAGAGAAAGGGGATGAAATGACAGATGAGGATAAGAATGCGTACAGTAAGTCACACATACATCTAAATCTTTTATTTAAACAATATAGTCATTATTGAGCATTATTCACTGGCTGATAATTGTGTTTATATGAGGTTAGGTCCAGACTGAAGAAGGCCTGTGGCTGAATCTTCTGCATTTATCACTCTGTGGCTATGTATTAAAAATAAATATTTTTGCAAAGCATTTCCGTAGACATTTTCAGATTTTCATTTAGACTATTTCGTTTGGTTGAAGCACCTGGGGCCTCATTATAAAGCGTGCGTTTGCTCAGATTTGGTCTGAGAGTGTGCGTACGCTTAAATCCACGTCAACGCTCATATTTGTAAAAACTGGCTTTGATGTGGAAAAGTGCGCCAGACGTACACACTTTTTCTTGTCGGAGTACTGCAGGTTTTTGGAAATATAAGCTGTTCTGAATGAAACCATTAATTTGCACGCAAGTTCAAGATCATTTGTGATTCATAGATTTCACATCTGAAAGAGAGGCGTACGTGCGTTTTCTGTTTGTACGTTCATTTTATGAATCACAGGTACGCATATTTGAGAGATGATCGTAAGATCAATTTTAGGATGGTTTCTGCGCAACATTTTATAAATGAGGCCCCTGGAACAGCGCCGTGATTATTTTCTTTTGGATTACCATATTGTCAGTCCTCTGTCGTGTGTGTCATGTGTTCCCGCCTCATGTGTCCATATTTGGTTTGGTTCCTGTCCTTGTTTCATGTCATTATTAGTTAAGTATGTTCCAGCTGTGTTTGTCTCGTTATGTGTTAATTACCCTGTGTATATTAGTCCTGTCTTTTGAGTTTGATTTCGTCTGGTCTACTTGTGACTTCCCGGTGTATCCTGTCTCTCTGTCCTGCCTTGTCCTGCCTTGTCCTGCCTTGATGTCAAGTCAAGTCAAGTCACCTTTATTTATATAGCGCTTTTAACAATACAGATTGTGTCAAAGCACTTAACAGTATCAAGTTGGAGGATAGAGTGTCAGTAATGTATAATAATAAGATTAAACACTCAATTTTCAGTTAAGGGCGTTTCATTATTGAATTCGGAGATGTCATTGTCTAGCTAAGTTTTGTTTAAATAGTAACTGTGAAATCAAATTTACTATAATCGCTAGAAATTAAGTGTCCCCAACTGAGCGCAAATGATGTCCCCAAATGATGTCTACATTAAAGACTATTATTTGAGTTTATGTCCTCGTCTGCGTGTTCCTGTTCTTCCCTCGTGTGTGCACCGTGACAGAAGACCAGACCCAACCGTAAGCGGCGCCCATTCACCCCGTTTTGTTTTGTTCGTTTTTTGAATAGTTTTTATTTGTTCCTGCATTTGTTTGTCCCGTGGCAAGGAAGTCGCCACTCGTCCTCCCGCCATAGCCCACTGCAGGACGGCGTGGGAGTTCGGCGGGATCGCCGTGAGTCCTCTGGCCGCGAGCCCTCATGCCCGCCGATCGCGGGAGATGTCCGCCGCCGGCGGTGGCTCTCTCAAGCCCGCCGGCGGGTTGCCTAGTTCCCGGGTTGCCGCTCCCCCAGGCGCGCCGTTTGCGGGAGATCACGCCACCGGCCCGCCTCTGACTCAATGCCCGCCTCTGACTCAATGCCCGCCGGCCCGCCTCTGACTCAATGCCCGCCGGATCGCCGCTGACTCATGCCCGCCGGATCGCCGCTGACTCAAGCCCACCGGATTGGCGCTGACTCATGCCCGCTGGCCGCCGCTAACCCTAGCTCCGTGGATTCAGTCCACTCGTCATGGCCAGGAGTGCCGTGTTTGTCTTGTTGAGCCCACAGGAACATTTTAATCATCATGTCGGTCTTGTCCACGGAGACTCGTCTGGGGCAGGCGGCTCCTCTTGTTGTGGCCATGGAGGCCATTCTAGCCGCCTGCCCCCTTGTCGTGGAGGTGGAAGCGGTTGCTGAGGGACCCTGTGAGGGCCCCTGATGTCATGTCATGCCCAGAGGAAGCCTCAGCTTCCAAGCCAGCCCAGGAGGGCTTCTGGTTCCTGTGGGCTGTCCTGTTCCGTCTGTCTGGCCCTGGAGGGCTTTCCTGTTTTGTTTTGTACTGTCCTGTCTGTCTAGCCCCGGAGGGCTCCTGATACCCCCTAACTTCCACAGGGAAATTTTTTTTGGGGGGTAAAAGGGTTCCGGCTGTAGGTGCCGGGCCGAGGGGACCGAGGCCACGGCCACAAGGACCCACCTGCCATGGCCTCCTGAGCTCCCTGCACTGCCATGGCCTCCTGAGCCCCTAGCTACGCCATGGCCTCCTGAGCTCCCTGCACCGCCATGGCTTCCAGTGCTCCCAGCTCCGCCATGGTCCCTGTCTGTCTGTTCCACTCTGGAGGTCCCCGTCCTGTGTTCTTGTCCGTATTTGTCCTGAGGGGCCTCCAGAGCGCCCACCCCCCCTCCCCGATGGAACTGTTAAGGCTCGGGACGAGCCTTTCGGGAGGGGGGAGTAATGTCAGTCCTCTGTCGTGTGTGTCATGTGTTCCCGCCTCATGTGTCCATATTTGGTTTGTTTCCTGTCCTTGTTTCATGTCATTATTAGTTAAGTATGTTCCAGCTGTGTTTGTCTCATTATGTGTTAATTACCCTGTGTATATTAGTCCTGTCTTTTGAGTTTGATTTCGTCTGGTCTACCTGTGACTTCCCGGTGTATCCTGTCTCTCTGTCCTGCCTTGATGTCTACATTAAAGACTATTATTTGAGTTTATGTCCTCGTCTGCGTGTTCCTGTTCCTCCCTCGTGTGTGCACCGTGACACATATAAAGTGAAGGGTCAGTCCATCTCAAGTGGCCCAATATTTCTTTGTGTCATAGCGAACAACACATTTTGGATTATATGGATATTTGATTTTGCAATATCAGTGCATAGAGGTAATTAAAACCAGGTTATACACGCAGTAAAATTAGTTATACTATGGGGCCGTTGAATGCTTGAATTTGATTGGCTGAGGAACGTTCTAAGGTGTGCAATTATTTTCAGGGAAACGCACGGTGAACGTAGTTCCAGGCACCGCATTACATGTCCATATCACTTCGCCAAATGATTTGCGTTATTTCAAAGGTCCTTACAGCCTAAAACAGCAAAAGAACCAAAATCCACAACGACACTGGCCAAACAAATAAATATAGTAAACAAAAGGATACAATCGACAGATCATATCCATGTTTTTGCCACAAAATTACGTTTTATTATGTACGGAAAGCACATACTCTATCTCTCCCGCTCTCGCTTCCTCACAGACAGTTTGCACACATGTTAACATACGCGCTAATGTTGTTAGCGCTACTCTGAGGATTTTATCAGTAACATAGTTTAACAACTTAAGAACTACATGACTTCTCACAAGCGAGGTAACAACAACGGCGCTGTTCGTGAAGAAAATTAATTTTAAGTTTCACTATAACTAGAGACATTGCTGCCGAACACTTTTGAGAGACGCACTCACAGAGGTAACGTTAATCTCTCTCTCTCTCTCTCATAACTTAGTTATTAACTGTATTAACTGCATTAGTCTGCTATCAACGGCTCAAGCCTCCGTTACTAGGGTTAAAATTACGTTTTGGAATTAGCAAGGGAGGCTTTGGATGAGATGCGGACGAAATAATCCTACTCTCAATAGCGATTTAAAGGGATAGTTCACTTTGAAATTAAAATTTGGTATCTATCAGCTTACCCCAAGGGCATCCAAGATGTAGGTGTCTTTTTTTCTTCAGTAGATCCAATTTTGATATTTTTAGGTCAAACCGTTCTAGTCTGTCAGTCATATAATGGCAGGTATAGGTCACTGTCTCTATAAGAGGGAAAAAGAACATGCACAGAGAAATCCAAATTGAACAATTCCCCATCGTAACTACACATTGATGGCCTAAGACACGAAACGAGCGGTTTGTGTGAGAAAACGAACAGTATTTATATCGTTTTTTACCTCTTGTACACAACCATATCCAAGTGATCTGAGTGCGCACATGCATCCGGTGTGTGACGTCTGTGTGCGCGCGCTCTGGCTCACGCTGCATTCACACGGGGCGTCGGCGTCAACGCTTGACGGAGGCGTGTCTGAAGCGTGGTGCTGACGCGCCGTCATAGTTCCAACAACCAATCACATACTTCTCTGGTGTTGCATGAACGGGATTGGGTATTTGCATGAGACGATCTGATTGGCTGACGCCTCCGTTGGCGCTTGAAAAGTTGAAAAGTTTTCAACTTCTGCCGCGAGCAGCGCCAGTGAAGCGGCGCGACGGACCCACAATTCAGTTTGGCAATGCTTGACGTCACTCCATTCAAAGTCAACGAGAGGCATTGACGCCGACGCCCCCGTGTGAATGGGGCGTTAGTCTGCGCAAGCGCCGGAAAGCGCCGGAAGTGATCTCTCACGCATATACGTCACTCATTGCCAGAGCGCACGCACACACGTCACACACCGGATGCGTGTGCGCACTCAGATCACTTGGACATGGTTGTGTACAAGAGGTAAAAAACGATATAAATACTGTTCGTTTTCTCACACAAACCGCTTGTTTTGTGTCTTAGGCCATCAATGTGTAGTTACGATGGGGAATTGTTTAATTTGGATTTCTCTGTGTATGTTCTTTTTCCCTCTTATAGAGACAGTGACCTATACCTGCCATTATATGACTGACAGACTAGAACGGTTTGACCTAAAAACATCAAAATTGGATCTACTGAAGAAAAAAAGACACCTACATATTGGATGTCCTTGGGGTAAGCTGATAGATACCAAATTTTTAATTTCAAAGTGAACTATCCCTTTAAGAAGAAAAACCAGACGAATGCCTTGAAATATATCATCTGATCGATGTCTTGAGGTGTGGCGACCGTAGTATAAGCGGAATAATTGACTTCGGTCATTTGTCAATTATTCCTTACATATTCAATTTTGGTCTGTTTGACAAAATGTAACAAGTGAATAAGGATTGAATAAATCAGTGAAAGTCAACCATGGTTTTAGTTTACCAAAAAGTATCCGTTTATGAAACATCAAAGAACAACTAAGCATAAACCTTAACTAGCGTCTCCCCCAGATCCTCTGCACACATGGACCAACACATGTCTTGATGGGCTGAAGGAAGACTGCAAAAACAGGAGCTGTCTTTCTTAGAAGCAAGTTGTTAAACTTGGATTGCCCCGTTCATTCAACAGCATGCATACAAAGCTTTCTTCTTTATAGTACCTCATAAACTGACCCTTTTATTTTGCCTTTTCAGGGTGAAGCTGAGTCAACATTTGGCCACCTCCTCCCCAACCTCAGTGAACATCGTAACACCCCACTCAACAGACAGGCTAAAAAACATATTCCTGATCAACAACTCAGTGTCATTCGTCATGTTCATGATGAGAACTTAACCAATGAATTATTCCATCCTAGTAAGAACCCAATGTGTAGAGTTGCTAAGATGGACTTCACCCTGCCAAAACATCACAATTTGTTAAAAATCTACTGCATTGTGGTCAAAGAGATGAAGAATCTCTGTTTCCATTTTAGTTCAACAGTTTAACCAAACTATAATTTGTTTAAATAAATCACTTTGCATTTAGTAACAAGACTGAGAACAACTTGACCTTGAAGTCTACAAAATGTCTAGCCATAACCAACAATCAAACAAGGAAACTAAACTTGCATCGATTTAAGCACA
Source organism: Schizothorax lantsangensis (assembly GCA_027422415.1). Classification (NCBI taxonomy): domain Eukaryota; kingdom Metazoa; phylum Chordata; class Actinopteri; order Cypriniformes; family Cyprinidae; genus Schizothorax; species Schizothorax lantsangensis. The sequence goes on along the minus strand of CM049847.1, from coordinate 3,930,315 downwards.
CAGACTCCAGATCTAAGAGTTTATAACCACTTAAAATTGGAGACAGAACTGCCCACAACAGATCCCATTGCTAATGAACTAGCTAAAGCTAACAAGTTCAAGTTTAGCTGGTGAGGTACGACTCTGAGACCTCAGCTGTTGCATCTTGAGGGTGGTTCAAAAGGGGTGAGAAAAGAGATCAGGCCATTGTCAATGGATTCATTGTGGGGTTGGCCTTGTTGTGGGGTGCAATGTTCTTTCAACCAGCCCAGTCTGGCTATAAAATGGGATTACAGCATAAGGGCAAATTCCAGCAGGGGCATGTGAAATCTACTCATTCGCACATAGAATAAGGCACAGACACATTTGCATGGGCTTTGTCCTATGATTAATTTGCCTAAATATGGATCTTGTTTTCGGTATTTCCCTAACTAGTTCTCTGAGTTTGCAATGAGTCTATAAACATTGCAGTGAGTCAGCTCAATTACTGCATGTAACAGACTATAAATGGCTGGACAAAGAACAAACTTTTTTTCATGTACCAAAGAGTAAGTCAGGATAAACCAGCAGACTGAAGAACTCTGTTAACAAGTGGGAAGATCTTTAGGGTATATTTTTATTTTATTTTTTGGTGAATTGGTGGCACTTGAATTCTCTTAAATAATGGAGTCACTGTGCCACTTCAGTTCATTTATTTAATATCATATATTTAGCGAATGTGCTAAATAACTAGGATCTCATTATGTGGCATTAAAATGTAATTATAAATATGCAAAGCATTTCCATATGGAACAAACTTGCCAGTGGATTTTTCTGTGGCCATAAAGAAGTAAAAGATGAGAAGAAACCCCCTAATCATCAGCTCTCTTCTGCTCTCTGTCTGTCCCCATGGGCTCCCTAATCCTTTAATTGAGTTCATTGTATTCATAATTGAATAATTAAAGACATCCATTAAGGTCAAAATGGAGTGACACAAGAGACTCCAAGCACACACACTCACACACATGAGAGAGATTAAAGAGTGTTCTGTGCATTATTGAAAACTAGATTGTGTGCATTATTTCATATTTGTTTATTACCTACATTTACATAAATGTTTTGGATTTTCTTAAATATTCCTGACAATAATCGAATAGCCTATGTTTAATAGTATAACCACATATTTCAGTGTCCAGTAAAGGCTATACTTTGCTTGAACACATTGACACTGTATTTATATATTCATTTTTAATTGTTTCCACCAAATTTATGCCTGAAACTTGTAGTTACAGTACATCTATATGCTTTCAATGTTTTACACTCCACTCTTAATTATGTCACTTTTGCAGAAAAAAACTTATTTTTTTTGGTTATAAATATGAAATTGTTGTCATTATCATTACTAATTATAAGCATCTATCCCAATGGGACAATTCATAAATATGCCAATTTTAAAAAAAAGTTGACAGAAGAACAGTTTACAACATGTGCACAGCTGTAAAATTGTGTAGTGGTTTATAAAATATGCAAAAGTATATTATTTATCAGCACAAGTCAGTTTGTTCTGTGATCTAGGCAAAACTTCTGGCAGCCAGCCGTTAGGAAGCTAACAAGAGTACCATTTAAGTCAGTTAGCACATGACAAGATGCTGAGCACATACTACATTCACTCAGACTCCTGCTTTAATAAATGCTAAGAGTTAAAAGGACACACAGTATCAAGAACACAGTTGGAGTGAGTATAGTGGAGGTACAGAGACATCACACTTACACTGCAGGCTAGTGCTGTTGCTCCATGAGAAAGGTTCTAGGCCAGGGAAGAAGGAGCTTGCTTTCCTGAACATGCATGAACTCTGAGTGGATACGTCAAAGAGGGGTCTTGCCCCTACCCCGAGAGCCTCCACACAGTCAAACATGATGTCCAGCCTTCGCCAAGAACTCAAACTCTGTCCCAGATGTTCTGTACTGTGTCTCAAGCTGTCTGTCAACTGCAGATACGGTTAAGCAACACAGTAGACGATGACCAACAACAACAATGTAGAGTCTGGAGTTTCCCAGTCAATCTGGAACTCCTGCCAAAGCTATCAATGGCAAGAGAAAGTCTCAAGGACTTGAGACTTCTGTTTCAGGTGTAGCTGTCACTGTAGCCAGCAGCTTGTCTCTTATAACCTGAACTTTTCTGTAGCCTAGCAGTTCCTCATCGAGTCAAGCGGCTCCTGTGCAGCTCTGTGCTGACCATCACCCCGTGCCTGTTTTTCTCCAGTGTCTGTTGAGTTCTTGAGCTTTGTCAAACTCAGCCTGACTGTCAAGACTCTTAAGTGTCAGCTAACATACTGTGACTCGAAAACCTGCGCTATTTCACTCGCCGCAGCTAGCTCAGCCCACAACAGAGGGAGAGGGGCAGGAATTACAGAGCGAGGGAGGGGAAGAGAGAGGGAGGGAATGAGGCGGGTGCTTCTGTGGTTGGCTGAAAGACAAAACTTTCCCTTCCATTTTCTGCTAGAGCAATCCTGTCAGCCTGCATCATATTTTATACCTTTGCAAATAAAAACAAACAACATGACCTCCTCTCACTCCCTCTATCTATCAATCTTCTTCTGCTCTTCCTATGAAACATATCGCCTTCCTTTTCATCATGGAGCCCCCTTTCCTAATCAAGTGTTGATAAACATGGTTGTGCACCCTTCAGAATTGAAGAATGTCTTTTAAATTGCAATTCTATTGCTGAATTTGAATTGAGATAAACTGAATGCAGAATGCAGAATATACAATAAGTAAAATAAGTATAATTTAATAAGTATAATTACAATGAATTGAAATTCAACCATTTTTATATACTTTGAATGTTAACTTGATAAAACTTTGTTTTAGACGTTGAGAAGGATAGATGAGCAACTTTAAATTACTTAAATACCAAATTCTCCAGTTCTGAATTTTACCCAAACAAATATAAATCATATATGCAGGTTTGTAATATATTTGTTATATATTTGTGACATTAAATACATTCTGAAATCCATGATGATCCTTTGATTCAGCTTTTCAATTTGTAATGAAACATTTTGTATTGAACAAAGAAAATGCAAAATTGAAGCATTTTCACTAGTGGTCTTGGACCTTTGGACTTAAATGATCTAAAAACATTTAAAACCTTTTTCAAAACTTTAAAACAAAGCTTTGTCAAGTCAAGATTCAAAGCCTACAGAAACATCAAGATTTAAAAAAAAAAAGTGATATGGCTTTTTCTTCTTCTCGTGTCCTGTCCTTTCACAATAAAAATGTATTAATAAAAGTGGTGATAAAAGGTCAAAAATGAACCAAAAAAGGTAGATATAGAGAAGAAGTGTGTTTTGGTTTACGGATGCACAGTGTGACTATTTGAAGCCTACTGCCACCTTTAGGAAACTCACAGCCTGGCAAAACCCCTTCAACATTTCTCTTTCTGCAATGTTTTCACTGGCAGTCCTATCATCGGCCCCAGCTCTCACCTCTCCTTGACAGTTTTACTTTTCACTTCTTATTTTCCTGTTCCCAACTTACATCATCTTTATTTTTCTCTCAGTTTGTCATTTCATCAAGTGCACCACAACTTAATGCTGTCCAGATCTGTGGTAACTCTTCCAAACAGTTGCTACTGAAATATGCCGAAATCTACGTCAACTGTCCCTGTTGACTCTGTATTGCATTTCTTTATTCTTTTGCAATGTCTTCCAAACTTGTCTTGACCCAGCCAAAGTCTGCATCCAATGTTCTTACTTTGACTTGTTTTTCATGGTTGTGTGCATTATTTAGAATGCAGTTCTGGAGACTACAGACATATTTGTCTCTGCATATTTACAGAGGCTGCTTTAAAACTGCATCACTGAGGAAACTTTGATTAACTGATGACAGACATGTTTTATGTTTTTGCTCCAGATGTTGCAGTTTGACATTTTCCTGAGCAAAACAACATGCAATATATGACTTTTAAATTAAGCAATTTTATGAACAGCATTTATTCTGCAACATGCATTTGTTTGACACTTGTCTCTGTTTGTTGCATTTCGCCAGTTTATTCTTCATCAAATCACACCAGTGCATCTGCATGGCTGACTCATGAGTCTCATTATAATCACATTTCCTCCAGAAGAGTGTGAGAGAAACAGTGTGGCATTACATTTACACAAACCCACACAGCCTATATGATCCACCTTCACCTCCCTCTCTCTCTGCTTTCCCCTTTTCCTCCCCTCATTCGAGAGGACTGAACCCTGAAAGCCAGCCCCAGTGGGGTGCTAACTTTCCCCAAAACTTCTGCCCCCTCTCTCTCTCTCTCTCTCTCTCTCTCTCTCGCTCACTCACTCACTCACTCGTTCACTCTCTCTATCTGGCGCCTGGCTCTCTATCCCTGCCTCACTCTGCTCAGTCTGCTTTTCATTGTGTTACAAGTTTTTTTTCCACACAATATTCTATTGTATTTTTATATTTGTTTTATTGTTTTATAAAGCACTTCTGTATATAAGAAAGTGTCTTTGTGAGCTGTTTTGCAGGGTTGCTAATCACCAGTATGCAGTAATAATACACTCCATTAAGAGGAGGAATTAAACATTTTATTGAAATTTCATTGAATGTAGTTTATCAACAAAAATAATAAAAAAATAGGTCACTTTACACATTAAGGTCCCATTTAGTTAGTGCATTAACTAACATTAACTACCAATGAGCAATATGTTTGGTACAGTATAAACTAATCTTACACTTTTTTAAAGGTGTCATTGTTACAGTGTAATTACACATTTAAGTAATGAGCAATATTAATTAACAACATGTTATACTATAGCGTTATGCTTAGGATTAGGGATTGGTTTAAGGTTAGTTACTGTAATTATGCATAATTTACTCTCATTGCTATACATGTAACGTGTAACAAGGACACTCTAAAATAAAGTGTTACCAGTCTTTGTTAATGTTAGTTACAAAAAATACAACTGTTCATTGTTAGTTCATGGTTAGTCAGCTCAGGTTCATTGAATAACTGAAATAACTTTTGATTCTTATTACATATTAGTAAATTATGAAATTAACTAACTAAGATTAATGATTGTTTTATACATATCTTTCATTGTTAGTTCATGTAACTAATGTAGTTAACTAATGTTAACAAATGGAAATACTTTTGCTTTTTCTTCCAGCACTTTTGAACAAAAACAAAAATGTGTTTCGGCCTCTTTTAATCGTGCGGCGATGTTCCCGATGCAGTAATTCATAATTTATTTTAAGTGTTTTTTCCAGTTGGAACAATTTTGTTAAGAAAAAGAAAAAGAAAATAACTGCCAATACCACAGAAGCTAACATTGTGACAAACCGTCCAGCGCACGATACACTGTAGCACGTGCAGGAAATATAAATTTAACGTTGTTACATTTTAAAATGTCGTGTTTTTATTTATTTTGTGTTTTACATTATTTGTTCTTTTTATATTTGTTATTTAATTTTATAGCATTTGTTTTTGTTAAAACTAATTTTTAAATTGTTGTTATTTTAAAAGGTAGGCTATGTTTCCCACAATATTAATTCCTGTGTAAATGCATTTATGCTGCTTCAGAACAGCATTAAAGGGTCTGTGTAAATGCACATTTTTGTGGTTTTATGCCACTTCAGATTTGGTTTCTGTGCCAAATTTCTTTGCTGTTTCTTTGCTGTGTAAAGATGCCTATAGATTGCTAATCAGTGTTATTTTATATTTGGGAAATGCAGCATAAAAGTACTACATTCTGACTAAGAGAAGTAAAAAAAAACATTTGATCAAGCTTTCACGAAATGCATTTTCACTAAATTGCAATCTAAATTTTACTAAACGCAATTTACTAAGTTGCTTTTCTTTCGCCCACCTTCCCATTTTGTAGACATCTGTTAATCTGCACATACGTTACCCCCTATTTCACCCCATACCTTTGCTCTCTCTGCCTCAACATTTTCACCTGTCTTTCAACACGTCCCCCTCCCTCTCTTGCTCTTTCTCATTCTCATGTTCTCCCTCTCTCTCTCGCACACACACACACACACACACACACACACACGCACACATATGCACACACACGCACACACTCCGCAATGACACACAGAAGGGAGCAGCACTGCACAATCTCAGCCAGTTCTGTTCTCTCCACACCTTGAGGCAATTACACCCCCCTTCAAACACACACACACAGACACACACACACACGCACACACACACGCACGCAAGCCAAGGCCCGAGGACTGCAGAAAGGAAGGGGGAATGCAGACAGGAAAAGGCGCCCCATTCTGTTTCTTTCTCTCTGTCTCTTTCTCAGGCCCTTCTGCTTTTCATCTATCTGCCAATCATTCCTGTCCATCTGTGCCTCTGCTCTTTTTGTATCTTTTTTATTTTATTATCTCTGTCTTTCTCCATTGGTGTTGGTGGCTCATCCGCAGGCTTTTGCAGAATCAAATGCAAGTTTTTTTTTACTACCGAGCACTGGCGTCATGGGATGCCCAGACAGACTGAACAAAACCTACTCTGTTCAAACGGCTCACTCTTCTTCCAGCGAAGAACATAAACCTGGCCCTCATACTTTGTGGTTGGAGCTACACAGCATTTGGGTTTGGATTTCTGACTGCATGTGTGCTGGATTTGCTTGTATTGGAATGTGTGGTTCCTTGGAGGACTTGTGTGTGTGTTGTGTGCTGGTCATGAATTGTAATCTGACCCTCTAGGGGGAATACAGTCTTTCCTTCATTACAGGGCACTTATGTACACACATACAAACATTGCAAAAGTCCAATTAACTTCATTTGCATTGGTAATAAATCTGCAAAAGTTCACTTAAAGAAGAAGTTCATCCAAAGATGAAAATTCAGAAAGCCATCATATATATGCCAAGTTCTGTCATGAAACTCTAGATGCCGCAGGCTGATGTCTCGTTAACGCAAATTGATGATATTCACAGCATTAAACTACTTGGCACAAGCTGATTGGTTCATGTTGAATACGCAGCCAGTGAGCTTCCTGCTTTACATTTAAATGGCTGGTTAGCATTCACTAGAGTAGTTTGCAGCACACTTTCAGGGTTCCTCTGAATTGTCGTGTTGGTCGTATCACACCACATACAGTGCGGACAGATTCACCTATTATAATGGGTTAAAGGTGCGTCCTCTCGCAATTAAACAACAGAGGGAGGGACGGGTGGGACCTAGGGAGGAGGCTCGGGGGGAGGACGGACACCCGGGAGGGGGCCAGCAGACAGAGTCCAGGGAGGTTATGAAGGAGGGAGGAGCCAGGGAGGAGACAGGAGGGACTTGGAGCATGCAGCGCCAGGTGGGACCCAGGCCATAGCCGTAATGGCGACCCACGGTGGAGCCGACGGAGGGAGGAGTCATGGAGGAGGAAGGGCTGATGACTCCAGGGGGGCGACCAATGGCGGCGGAGCTGGTGGCGGAGGAGCCTGAGGCTGAGATGGAGAGCCGATGAGCCAGGGTGACGAGGAGGATCCGGAGGACCAAGGTGGAACAGATGTCTCAAATGACTGATGCAGAGGCGGGGATCCGGAAGGCCGTGGTGGAGCCAGAGCGACAGAGGACTGAGGAGGAGCCGAAGGGAAGGAGGAGCCTGACAGAGCCAGAGGGACAGAGGGACGAGGCGCAGCCGGAGGAGTGGAGTCCCGAGGCGACAGATGGACGACGACAGACCAAGGCGGAGCCGGAGGGAGCTAGGAACCATGGTGGAGCCGCTGGGTCGATGGGCCGAGGCGGAGTCCAGGACTCAGAGGCTGGAGTTGGAGGCAAGGGGTTCCCCAGCCACGCCGACGATGGAGACTGGCAGACCTGCGGTGCTCGCACCAAACAGATGGTGGGCTGAGGGTGAGCAGAGGGGCTGCCAGACGACAGCGGTGGAGGAGGCAGGAGCGGGAAGGTGGGTGGACATTTTTGAGCCTCTGGGCTCTCAAGGCTGGAATCAGGAGCAAAAGCCCTCCCTGGGCCGAACTTGGGAATGGAAGCCCTCTCTGTGTTGGACTCGGGGACACGAGCCCTCTCGGTGCTGGACTCGGGAACGGGAGCCCTCTCTAGGCCAAACTGGGGAACAGAAGCCCTCTCTGGCCCGATCTTAGGAACGGAAGCATCTCTGAGCAGAACTTGGGAATGGAAGCCCTCTCTGGGCTGAACTTGGGAACAGGAGCCCTCTCTGTGCTAAACTCAGGAACAGGAGCCCTCTCTGGGCATAATTCAGGAAGAGGAGCACTGTCTAGGCTAAACTCAGGAACAGAAGCCCTCTCAGGGCCGATCTTGGGAATGGAAGCCGTCTCTGGGCCGAACTTGGGAACGGAAGCCCTCTCAGGGCCAAACTCAGGAACAGGAGCCCTATTTCAGGGCCGCCGATGGGATTTTTTACTGGGGGGACCAAGCTGTCAGCAGTCCAATTTTTTCAGTCCAGAAATATCACCAGCTTTGTCAGAGACGATAGTATACGATCACTATGGTTAACGCTACGACACACAAGCATATTCAAGCAAAAGCCAACACAGATAAGTTGTGTGAAACAAAGCAAAATCAACGTTACTCACCTATCAAGAAGAAATAACACAAACTCTGCATCCAATTTGAGCCCTTCCCACTCCTTGAGTTCTCTGCACTGCTGAAAAGCTACTCTGATATTTACGCAGGTCCTACCTCTTGCCTGATCGTAACCCTTATTTTTAATGTTTTGTTTCTCTGATATTTTCCTCTTTTTATCTGCCATCTCTCTCTATCTATAGTCAATCTGCTAATATCTGTCCTGTGCACTCAAATTGAGCGCTCTCTTCTCTCTATCAGTATAAGTATAAGACACGCCCCCTTACTGCTGATTGGCTAAGCGTGTTTTGGGACTTGGTCAGGCACTGCGCGGTCAAAAGCGTTTTTCAAAAATCGCTTAGTGCACGTATAAGGAGCGGCGGGCCGGGCCGCCACTACTTAGGCTAATGTACATAGCGGAAACCCTGATTAATTAATCATTAATAAATACCGATGGCGCCTTTCGTAGAGACAGTGAGAGGGACGGATCAGGTCACTATGAATCTGCGCACCTGCCCTCTTTGGGCCTAATTCAGGAACAGGAGCCCTCTCCTGGCTGGACTCAGGAACAGAATCTCTTTCTGTGCTGGACGGAGAAACAGGAGCCCTCTCTGGGCTGGACGGGGAAATAGGAGCCCTCTCTGGGTTTGACTCGGGACCTGTGGCCCTCCCTGGGCCAGACCTGGGAAAGGCAGCCCTCTCTGGGCTTGACGTGGGGACAGGACTGACAGAGGGCTCCGACGAAGGAGGGAGGAGAGGGGGCCTCACCCTCAGCCATGGTGCAGAAGCTCACCCTCAGTCATGGTGCAGAGGGTGGAGCTCCTCTCCGTGCTCTTGCTATCCACAGCCCTTTTCCTCGTGGTGGGCATTGTAGCCGGCTCTCGCACCTGGTCTGACGTCACTAGCAGCTCTGGCTCCACGGTGATCCTCAGCTTTGTCGCCCCATACAGCAATGGCTTGTCATTCGCTTGGGCTCTCCGTCATCGATGGGCTCGGGCTTTGGCTCCACGCAGCGAGGTGAGTGTGGGCTGGGCTCTGGGTCTGGCTGTGCTCTGGATCGGGGATAGACGCTCTCCAGACACCGGATGATCGCTTCCCTCCAGCTCAGTCCAGTGGTGTCTGGGAGGTTGACAGGGCAGTGGTAGTTTGTCCCGATCCAGAACAGTGAGCTCAGCGCAGCATCGTCGAACGCCGTTAAAACAGCGAGCTGGCTGAACTCAACCACATACTCCACAAGGGCAGATCTTTACGGGCAAAGGAGGTGAACAAAGTGGCGAGGGGATCCATGGGAAAAAAAAAAAAAACACTGTACCAAAAAATGGAAATCAAACGGAGTTAAAACACGCAGTTAAATTCTTTTGTAGTCTGGTATTCTGTCACGGTGCTACTCCGAGGAGGCAAGGAACACGGAGACGTAGGATTTGCAGGAATAACAGTCTTTAATAAACAAACCAAGGGGGAACACAGGGCAGGCAGGAGACATACATAGCACCATCAGTAGATGAATAATACCGGACAAGGAAACATGAGGCAGACAACACTATAAATACAGGGCTTAACGATGAGTAATTACAAGACACAGGTGAATCAAATGACAAATCAACGAGTGGGAAAAAACTGGGTCACGGGGAGCACATGGGAGAAAACACAACAAAACAGGTCCATATTCCTGACAGTAGCATGCAAAGCAGACACTGCAGTGAAATAAAGTCACTGTAAGGTCTTGCTTAAGATCACATTTTGTAATGAGTCATGCATTTAGTTAATGATGAAAAAAGCGAGCATTTGCATTTTTTAGGCAGAATAAGTTGTGTGCATACTATACTACAATTACAAAATGTACAGTGATTTGCTTTCACAGAATACTTTTTGTAATAGGTTAAAGGTAAATATATTTTCATTGCAGTGACGTTGATGGATGATTTAAAAAAAAACAAAAAAAGACAATTACTGAATGACAAAATGTAAAACTATTTGCTCAGGACACCTGAGATTGAGTCAGGTGGTTGCTGGGGGTTACTTCATCTATCAGCCTACAATGTGATTCCTGTTTGTTAATGACGCACATAGTACATGTTTCTGCCTTGGTAATTTTGAGCTATATTGGCACAGACAGACATAGTTATTTAGGTCATTAGTTAAATAAATGGGTACAGCACCCAGGTTCACATTGCTAAGCCACTAGTTAATTTCTCTGGGCTTCACTAGCCCAGAAACACATTTAAGTCAAGTCACTAGTTTAAGCTATCTGATCAACCAATCAGGTACACACAGCAGTAGTCCACTAGCGTTAAGCCATTTGGCAAAGCTGGCCCAGGCTCACATAGACTAGCAAACACTCTCAGAGCAGCAACAGTACATATGTCTTGGCAATAGATCTGCTTGTTTTGGGGGGCTTTATCATTTCATCTCTCTCCTGCCTTATGGGGATGATTTCAAGCATATTATTGTATAGCAGCAGTATGTTTTCATGCTCAAAGCACCATACACATTTTGGCTGTTTTGTTTCTCATTCCAGCTTTGTTGGGGGTTATTTTATATGCTATTTTTGCAGCAGCAGTATGTCTTAAATACTCACAGCACCATATCTGCGTATGTATTGGCAGCAGCAGCAGCGTAGCAGATCTAATCCACCAAGACCACATACATTAGCATTGTCATATCCATTGCCATTCTAAAATCTTCTGAGAGTTGTCATGATAGAAATATATACGAAATAACTTCAAGAAACGTATTCCTCAGAGTGAGGAAAAGGGCTCAGAAAATCACTCTGGACCCCTTACATCCAAGCCAGTTTCTTCCCCCAGGCAATCTACTTCACAGTCAAATCACTTTTTAATTATGGTCATTACTGTAATCACGATTATTTACTATTATTAGGATTGTTGCAGGATTTGTTTTCATTCATTCTTTCGTTCGTTCATTCATTCATTCATTCATTCATTCATTCATTCTTTCGTTCGTTCATTCGTTCATTCGTTCATTCGTTCGTTCGTTCGTTCGTTTGTTCGTTTATTTATTTATTTATCACAATAGTATTAAATATAAATAAATAAATAAAGTATATTCTTTGTTGCTCAAATAAGGTTCCGCTTCCACAGCAGAAACTAATATAGAAGACAAGTAAACAGTCAGCAAAAATAAATAAATAAATAAATAATAATAATACTAAATCAATACATAAATTAAAAATTCAAAAGTTTTCAGGATTATCGTGGTTTCATAATCATTGAATTAATTTGATTAATTAAATCAAAATTGGATTAATCGCACAGACCTATTCAGGTCATATTATTTCATATGATCAGGAAAAGAGCAGCATAAACGTTCTGCTAAACATCTCCTTTTGTGTTCCACAGAAGAAAGTCAGTCATAAAGAATGTCTAGAAATGATGTTCAGATTTTTAAGGGATATTGGAATTTTTATTTTTGAACTATTCCTGTAAATTAACAAATAGAAAGATTCAAGCAGCTTGACAAATGCTACTGGCATAAAAGCGCACGACTCGCTCCTGTTTTAATGTCAGTAAGTCATGCCAGCTAACTTGTGATGGGACAGTTTCCCTGCAGCATGTAGCCCGCTGATCTCTATCACCACCCACTCTCTCTGTCTGTCTGTCTTTCTTTTTTTCTTTTTTTCTTTTTTTTCTTTTTTTTACAGTTTTAAAAAATAACCTCTATAACTTTACAATTTTCATTTCAGATTACTTTACTAGAATCCTCCATCATGCAAACAATCAATCAACCAATCAAAAAAAAAATCTAATTTCTCTCTCCTCTCTCTCTCTATCTCTCTCTCTCTCTCTCTCTCTCACACACACACACACACACACTGGTGGTTTAAAGAATTGGGCCAAACCCCAGAAATTCCAATCCAATTCTATATAAATAAATAAAGAGGCACAATGTGGAGTTTGTGCTTTCACAGCCTCAGTCCTGCAGTAACCTCTGCATTTGGCCATCCTCTGCCTCGCTCTTAAAAGAAGAAAAATGTGCCATTTGTTTCAAATGCTACCTCTTTTTCCATCACACATTCTGCATTTCTGAAACCAGAAGCTCCACTAGATTCCCAACCTCATCATGAGTGAGTGTGTGGGTTGGTGTGTGTTAAAGGATTGCTTTTTTGTATGACAGATGCAATCCATGTTATGTATGTTGAGCACACACATTTGAATGAGAATGTGAGATTGCACACTTCAGTGTCATTGATAAGTATTCCATATTTCCTATTGTATTCAACAATACTGCTAAAGAGAGAGAGAGAGGCAGAGGAAGAGAGAGAGAGAGAGAGAGAGAGAGAGAGAGAGAGAGAGAGAGAGAGAGAGAGAGAGAGACTTATTGAACTAAGTGAACTACAGTATTGATGTAATTAAACTAATATACCACATTTGTCCTTTGGGGGCAGTAGAGCTACAGAGGAGTGACTGGAATTTTAAAGAAATATTTCACCCAAAAACGAAAATTTGCTGAGTATTTACTCTCTCTCAGGCCACCTAAGATGTAAATCAATTTGTTTCTTGTTTTTTTTTTGTTATCAACAATTTTTTTTTTTTTTTTTTCACACACAACACAACGTAATATCCAAAATACAACAAAACAAAACAACAGACACATACTCAACATCTCAAGGTCCAATCAAAAGGGAGGGAGAGAGGGAAGGACAACAAGAACACAAAAGTCACTCCTTTATACAATCACGTATGTCCAACAAAAAACACTGCCAAGCATCAATGGTCGAAGGCCTGGCCCAGAGCCGGCCCAAGGCATAAGCGAACTAAGGGCCCCCTGCTTAGGGCCCCCGCGGCCACCAGAGGGCCCCAAGAGTAGCCTAAATGAAATGACAGTTTATTTTATATTTTATTATTATTATTATTTTAATTGGTTATATATTATGTCAATGGACAATGGTAAATATACAAAAGCACAATATTAATTAAATAATCTATACATATTTTATTATAGCCATCTGTCATGCAGGCACAATAATGACCATGTTGATAATATGCGCCGGACACTGCCGTGTGGATCTGTCGGATTAACATTATTTAGTCATTATTTCTCCCGAAATACATGAAAGTAAGTGTTCAGTTAGCTGGGAGAAAAACAGAGTCAACTTTAAAGTAACCTACATAATGTGTATTTGATAGGAATAAAACACGTCGTCCATTAATTGAAAGGATTATTATTGCCGCTTTCCATAGAAATCAGTGTGTATTTAACGAACTAAATGTATTTTTCACTTAATTGAAGTGTATTTAAATGTCTGAAACATAAAATAAACTTTATTCGGTTGAAAACGCTGAACAGTTATGAAATATGAAAAGCACTGAGCTTAAAAAAACTTTTTTTTTTTAAAACCATCCTTAGCTAACTATGGAATTGAACTTAAACGATAGAACTTAGTTGAAAACATCAAGGGAAGTTAATGTTTGAACATCAAAACATCAGCAAATAGCCTTGACATCGTAATATATTATAATATAACATTTTACTTAGTATTAGAATACAGTTTTTGTCTTCTGCGTAAAAATAACTTTCCTGGGTATATATTTTTGTAATAAAAATAAGCATAAACTGATAAAAGCTTAACATTATTTACCTTAGCCTACCTTTTGGGTCTTTGCTATTATATTCCAATATCATTAGGCTATGCCTCAATTAGCTAGATATAGATTAAGAGTTGTTGTTTTATATGTACAGATGCTCTCTGCTGTGTTTAATATTTATTATAAGAAAGTATGACTTGTAATAAAAGTACAACTTCAATTAATATTTATGTTGTTAAAATAACGTTCTGTTTTGTAAATGCATTGTCTGCTGGTTTATCTAGCTACTTTTCAGCACACCACATTAAGTATGCCACTTAATAGGTTTGCAACTGTTACAATTAAAAATCACAGAGGGGTAAAAACATGCAGGCAGACAATGGTATGATGTAAGCAACACAGCTACAACAAACAAAACTGATAATGGGTGTGTTAGATTTATAGTGTGTGAATAATCAAGCTTTGACAATAACTAGTCATATTGGCGGCACCGAGGGGCCCCCAAATAAAATTTTGCTTAGGGCCCCATAAAGGCTTGGGCTGGCCCCACCAACTCGCGCCGTTGTACATTCACATGACACTATTTGCAGGAGGCTACGGATCCAATATATTTTTCTACACGTGTGGTGTAAACCAGTTCTGGATTATTGTCTTCTTCACAGCTGTAAAACCAGCAAACAACATTCTCTTTTGCATTGAACTTATACAGAGACCTGAATCATCATTAAGAAGACACAAACTTGGGTTAACAGACCAATCAATTCTCAGTAATGATGACAAAACCAGGTTTACATGTGTCCATAGACTGATGACGACAGGACATTCCCAAAACATATGCAGAAAAGTGCCTGATGATGTAGTGTTACATATATGGCAGTTCAAATTTGACTGCAGTTTCATTTTAAATCTTTTGTAAGGAGTTATGTATGCTCTATGAATGACTTTGAAGTGAATAAGACGATGAGCCAGATTTTTAGATGTTAAGCTGAGATTAGACCACACTCTCTCCCAGTCGACAGATAAATTAAGATCAGATAATTCCCTATTCCAAATAGTTTTAATAGAAAGAGGTTTTGTAATACAATCAATAATTTTATTATATATTAAGGAAACCGATGGCCGACCAGCAGATGGTGCAATCCAGTCCCGCATAGGATGAGAGGAAATGGAAGAAGACCAAGGAACGCCATACGCTTTGAGAGCAGAACGTAATTGAAGAAAGACAAAATATGCGGATGCTGGTAGACAAAATGTGGTTCTTAATGTCTGAAATGAACAGAGGCCCTGGTTATCATATATATCACCACACATGTTTACACCCAAAGAAGACCAAGAGGGTTGGACAAATGGACGATTTCCACATACAAAGTTCAAATTGTGCCATAAAGGTGTACTGTTACAGAATTTGAAGGGTCCACCTATCCGACGTTCAACCGTTTTCCAGATTTTAATAGAGTTAGCCACAACCGGACCAAATTTATAATTATCCCCTTTTTTTCCTGTGCCAGTAAATAAAATATCTTGAAGTCTATTTGGTTTAACCTTGTCAGCTTCAATCACCCTCCATGAAACTGTAGATTGAGGATCAACCCAATTATGAAGAGCCTTAAGCTGGAACGACCAATAATATAATTCAAAATTTGGTACAGCCAGTCCTCCTGCGAATTAATTTGTTTCTTCATTGACAAAAAAAAAATATATATATGGAGAAATTCAGCATTTAATCACTTTTTCACCAATGGATCTGCTGCAGTGAATGGGTGCCGTCAGAATGAAAGTCCAAACAGCTGATAAAACATCACAATAATCCACAAGTAATCCAAACCACTCCAGTCCATCAATTCAATCAAAGTCTTGTGAAGGTTGCATGTTTGTAAAAAAAAAAAGCGCTGTTTAGCTCTGTTTTGGACTGTTTTTGCTTGTAAATGGTGCCTAATTTGTGCATATTTCTCTCCTGATTCAGATGAGACAGCTTTTTCACTGGAGAGCATAAACAGTTTGAAGTTCAAAAAGTCTTTGTGATGGATCAAACATGCGGCTTTTTGCTTCACAAGATGTTCACTGATGGACTGGAGTGGTGTGGATTACTTGTGGATTATTGTGATGTTTTTATCAGCTGTTTGGACTCTCATTCTGACGGCACCCATTCACTGCAGAGCATCCATTCCTGAGCAAGTGATGGAATGACACATTTCTCTAAATCTGTTCCCATGAGGAAATAAACTCATCTACAGAACATATTGAATGGCCTGAGGGTGAGTATTTTTTTC